>ML806938.1:130239-141675 GCA_009831015.1 Picea engelmannii | reverse complement strand
GTCAATGATGATCCTCATGAAAGTGGCACGGCCATAAGTGGGGCCAAAATGCATAACCAACCATTCATAGAGACCAACCTTGGTATTGAAAGTTGTCTTCCCAACATTTGTACGTTCCATCCAAACTTCATGATAACTTGAAGCGAGATCAAGCTTGGTGAAGTACATGGCCCCTTGAACAAATCAAGGTCATTAATGCGGGGAACTGGGCAAAAATTCTTCATAGTGACCTTGTTTCGGGCAAGCCTTATAATCTATGCAAAGTGGCCACTCCAATTGCTCCTTCTTAGTTACTACCAAGGTAGGATATCCATGTGAGGATGTGTTGATGTTTTGGTAGCTGCAGGAGGTATTACCTCCTAGACAACTTTTCTTAGAGAAGAAGAAGATTCCAAGAAGTCAAAGGAAGACCAATGAATAGTTGAAGAACACTCAGAAAAAGAATAAAGGGAAATAGAAGACCAGAAAAGAGAAGTCGGCCCACAGAAATAATAAAGTAAATTTGAAGACCCAAAATAAGAAGTTGGCCCTAGACAGGCACCCAAATTAGTATAAATACAAGTATGGGTTAGTTCATTTGTACAACCACACAGTTCTCCTTCTGCAGTGCAACCCACACATCGTATTGAAGTGCAACCCACACATAAATTACTTGTTACTAGTTAGCAACCCATGTGCACCCTCAAAATGACCCAATAAATAAATAAAATTCAAATTGCATGGGCCTCGAGCATAAATCACAAAGGTCGTACACTTATGCAACCCATATTTCTTGCTCCAACATATGGAACCACTTTTTGAACATATAAATAAGATATTTGTGGTTGGGAGGGACACACCCTTATGCTAGAGAAAATTGGCTAAACCTTTTGTTAGCGTTAGAAGTCACCCCTGGATTGCAGCAGGAGCAGAGCCCAATGCCCATCAGTTTATGTCACGATTTGTTTATAAAGGGGGGGTGATCGAATGGAAGCCAACTCAAAACAACATTGTTCTAACTCCGAAACTAGGTCAGGTATGCATGAGCGGGTGAGGTCTTAATCAAACTTTAGATAGTGAGTCGTAGTAAGGGTGAGTAGGGGGAAGACTTGTATAAGAGAGATGCAAAGGTTTGTCGTAAACATCAGGTTTCTAACAAACTGTAGGAGAAGGCATCTAAACGCAAGATCTTCTTACATTCAAACGCAGGAAACCAGAGAATACAATGATGCCACAATAAATCCTTTATCATAACATGATTGCAATAATTCATGTGAATCCATCGATCACGAACTCTCTCAGTATTAGATGAAAATTAGATGGAGTAATAAAGACTGTCTATCATAAAACAAGAAATCCCACACACAGATGCATAACCAGAAAGCTAGAATATCTGTTAAAAATTTATAGTCGGGAGCTTCGCTCTACCATAGATAGATTACAAAATACAAAGGCTGAGTTTATATACTCAAAGAAAATTGCCTAACATCGACGTGCTTAGTCATCCAAGGCTTGGTGTCCTTTCAGCCAAATTCGGACGAGTATTCTTTGTCATACGCCACCTTAACTGCGCGTGGCTCCTGCAAGGGGAGTAGCTGAGCCATTAAGTGTCGAGATAGCGTGTGCAGACCTCCTCCGGCTAGTCAATAACTCGACATGGCTTCTCTGGGAAAATGGGTACACAGGACCCTCTCGAGCAGACTGCTTTCCAGAACCTCCATACCTCACACTTAATGAATGAGGAGAGGTTTCAACCACCCCTTCTTTCCTTCATTTACTCCAAGCGAAAACCAAGCTCGAGTTCAGGTCCGATGGCAACTGGAGGTTGTGACGGGCCTCCCTATGACTGAAACCTAATGCCTTTGGCCCCTTTTGTGTAGCTCCTTTCTTTCCCAAGTGACCACGAGCTGTAACCCTGTGTTTACTCTCAAAGGCTCTTTCAGCGTTCGTAAATAGGAAAGGGTTGATCCCTGCTTCTTGAAATCGCGATGAGAGAAATGCCGAGACTACTTAATCTAGTGCCACACGTCCCTCTAGATCTGATGGCTCTAAATTCTCTCGATGATGCTGTGGGCCCGGGTCCTAGACACTCCCAGCACCTCACGCATTGGGAATACGATGATGCTGCACCTTGCGCCTCAAAATCACGATGGGCGAAACGGCGAGGAGCCTAATCACGTACCAGGTGTCTCCTATGGATGGACGGCCGAGATCGCTTCATAATACTGCAGGCCCGATTTTGGGCACCTTCGACACTTTCAGGGTTCAGGGTTTTGAGATGTAGAACAACATGAAACTTTCACCCCTCGAACTCCCGAATGCTGAAATGTCGATGCAACTAGATCTCTCACCACACATCCTCTAGATGGAAGGCTGCTATCCTTCCCTTCACATAATATGGGTGCTATCCATTGCCCTAACCTCGATGCAACTTCTCTAACCGCGATTTCCTGCCAACCGTTGATCTGATCCTTTGGATGAATCCTGACCGTTGAAATCAGACTGCTCTCTCGCTTGATTTAAGCCCGAAACAGATTTCTTTTGTGAGTTGCGCTCGATGCTCATCGCGCCACTTGCAAACCTGATCGCTTTTGTGCTTCAGACGAGAAATGTTACTAACATTAGGCTCCATGGGGGATAGAGTCATCCCTGTGATTCTCTAAGGACACTTTTGTAGTTCCAGTGCCTTGCTGTTGGGCTATGGATTCATTTACTAAGCCGAAAAATAGAAATAAAAATAAATAAGGAACCAAAAGGATACTATTTACAAACAAAGGAGCCATCGAAGGCTCAGACAAAACATTTCTTCAGAAAATGCCCATTTACTGGGCTGTTGAAAACTTCTTCGCCCTCCAAACCCTGCAGCTGATATGTGTTATTTGAGAAAACCTCAGAGATTTTGAAGGGCCCGATCCACAGGGATTCAAATTTGTCGTGTTTTCCCTTGTCTTGTTTAGGAGCATCCCATTTCATCACCAGGTCTCCTATCCGAAATCCTTCCTTCTTCGCCTTCTTATCGAAAACCTGTTTGATCCTTTGCTGATGATCTTGAATTTTTTCCATTATCTTCTCCCTGGCCTATTGGGCCTCCACTAGCTGATGAATCCTTCTGATCATATCATTGGGCTCTTCTTGAATATCCTGGAAGAACTTCGCTACAGGAATGGCCAGCTAAGAAGGAAGGACAACTTCTACTCTGTAAACTAACTGGAAAGGGGAGATGCCTATAGATCTCTTTTTGGTCACACGATCGACCCATAGAGAAAATTTTAGCTTCGAATTCCAAGCCCTTTTGTTGTCCTCCAATAATCTTTTGATGATCCTTATCAAGCTTTTGTTGGAGGATTCTGCCAAACCATTGCCCTGGGGATAGTATGGGGTGGAATGAATCAGTTTGATCCCGAATTGCTCACAGAACTTGACTAACGGCTCAGCCTTGAAAGAGGTTGTGTTATCAGCGAAAATCTTTCTTGGGCAGCCAAATCTTGTGATGAGGTGTTCTAGGAATCCAATAATTACCTTGTGGGAATCACTC
Organism: Picea engelmannii; assembly: GCA_009831015.1. Classification (NCBI taxonomy): domain Eukaryota; kingdom Viridiplantae; phylum Streptophyta; class Pinopsida; order Pinales; family Pinaceae; genus Picea; species Picea engelmannii. The sequence continues at coordinate 138,161 of ML806938.1, read as the reverse complement.
CTGGTGGGGATGGCTTCGATCCACTTAGTAAAGAAATCCGTGGAAGTCAAGATCCATATGTGCTGCCCACTAGAATCAGGGTGGATTTCTCCAACAAAATCTAGGCCTCATTGCTGGAAAGGTCCTGAAACAACTACAAGCTTTAAAGGCAGAGACTTGAGCTGTTGCTTTCCTGAAAATATTTGGCACGCGATACAGGCTCTAACTCTTCTACAGACATCAGCAAACAAGGTGGGCCATTAGTACCGAACTCTGAGGATTTTGTGAGCCGTGGCCTTCCATAAATGGTTCCCTCTGCATAGGCCACTGTAAAATTCAACCATGATTATGTCGGCCTCTTGTGGATCCATGCATTTTAAAAGCACCCCCAGGGGATCTTTCCAGTATAAAATTTGATCGATAAGGTAGTATCTGACTGCCTTGAGTTTCAGAGCTCTTGCTTTGTTTCTTTGCAGGCCGTCTGGAGGCCGTAACTCTTGCAGAAAGTATATGACATCCTTATACCAAGGACATCAAGCCAATGGGGGATCCCTTTGAGGGTCCATGTCAGACAGACGACCCTGCTAAATTCCTGTGCATTCATTGATGAAACTTACCCCCAAAGCTTGGCAATTGGCTTCAGCCAACAACTTGGCTAGACCTTGACCTTTGATCAATTTGGTAGGCTTTATCTCTAGGTCAAATTCCATAATCTTGGCCATCCATTTACTCCTCCTTCCGTCTATGTCAGGCTGAATAAGGATGTCTTTAACAACATCTGAAGGGACGAATGCGGTCACTTTTGAGTGAAAAACATAAACTCTGAAAGATTTGTGAGCTTTCACCAAGGCGTAGGCTTGCTTCTCCATGATTTCGTACCTGACTTCTACATCTCTCAATGCCTTACTAAAGAAGGCAATAGGTTTCTCTCGCCCTTCCTTATTTTTCTGCAACAAGACCGCTGCTACTGTATCAAAAGAAGCAAAAGAAAAAATTAGGAAATCTTTGGAATAGTCAGGAATGATCAGCACAGGTGCCTCAGTCAATGCCCTTTTTATTTGGACAAAATATTCCCTGGGTTCAACGGTCAATTTTACTTCGTTTCCCTTCCTGAGCATGGTTGTGATGTGTTTCACCAACTCAGAAAAATTCAAAATGAATCTCCTCAGAAAATTAATCTTTCCCAAAAAGGCCTGAACTTCCTTCTTATATCTGGGAGGTGATAGGGTCTGAATTGCCTCTATCCTACTAGGATACATCCTTACTCCCTCTGCTGATACTATATGGCTAAACAGCTTCCCTTCCTTCATAGCAAACAAATATTACTTTGGATTTAGGGAAAGGCCAAACCTCTGACACTTCGAAAAAACATTTCTCAAGTGACAACAATGCTCTTTGTCAGACCTGGAGAAGACTGTTATATCATCCAGATAGATCACCACAAACTTATCTTTCTCCCCGATGAAGGCTATGTCCATGGCTCACTGAAATGCTTCTCTTGCATTCATCAGTCCAAATGGCATTTTGGCATACATGAATGTACCCCAAGGAGTGGTGAAGGTTGTCTTTTCTCTATCTTCAGGCATGATCGATATCTGATTATAACCAGAAAAACCGTTGATCATGGAAATCCTAGATGCATCGGTTACCCTCTGCAATATGTCTTCCATGTTGGGTAGGGGGTAATTGTCTTTCTTTGAGCTCCTGTTCAGGTTCCTGAAATTGACGCAAAGCCTAATTTCTCCACTTTTCTTTCTTACCGCAACCAAATTATCCACCCATTCGGAATATCTTAAGGGGACGATGATCTGGGCCTCTAACAACTTCTTCACTTCTTTCTCCATGACAGGTAGCAACATGGGTTTTATCTGTCTTAGATTCTACCTAAATGGCTTAACCTCTTCCTTCAGTGGGATCTTGTGTTCAATGAGGGATGTGTCATATGTCTTGAGGTCTTCGTAGGTCCATGCAAACACATCAACAAACTCTTTCAGTAACTCAGTATATTCATCCCTCTTTTCTCCAGTCAAACTCCTTGACAACTTGACAAACTTAGGCTCCTCCGGTGTGCCAATGTTACACTCGGCTGTGTCAACATCTTCATCAAAAACCTTGCCCTTCACTTCCACATCATTCCCATTGAACAATCTTTCTAACGGGACTAGTCCCCTCAGAATGTGATTGCTAGGTAGCTGAATAATTTGGTGGTTAGAAATTTTATTTAAAAACACCCCCGGGTGAGGGCCACCTTCCAGGTCAGGATCCTGATCAATGTGCAATGCAGAAAATTCATCGACAAATTGTAGAAATCTTTTGATTTCTAGATTATCTTTGAATACCTTCCAATGCTTGACATTGTCTGGCACAGAAGGCCTATATTTTATTTCAACATCAGATTTGATCATAGGCAGTAGAGGAACCTTGAGCAGACTAGCTGAGACATCCAGAGAATCGGCTGAAGTATTTTCCCCCCTTGGAATGAAAGAAATGTTAAAAGCCAAGAAGAAATTGTCCATCAGGTCCCATATCTCATTTCTATAATTTCTGAGCCGGGGGTTACTAACACGATAAGCATTCCTGACTTAATGGATAATCAACTCAACATCTCCAAATATGGCTATCTCTTTAATTCCCATTTCCTTTGTAGCTCTCACACCCAAAACAAGAGCCTCATACTCTGCCACATTGTTGGTGGTTTCAAATTCTAGTTTGTATGATAGGGATATGGTCTCTTGAGAAGGTGATGTGAAAACCACTCCAGCGCTAGCGCCTTCACTAGAAGAAGCTCCGTCGAAAAACATCTTCCAGACAGAGGTGGTTGGATGGGGAATCAGATAATTAGGACTGTGTTGCTTTTTGACTTGGAAAGGGTCTTCAGAAGCGTCAGTGAGCTGCAATAAACTAGACCCCAAGTCAGTGTCAAGTGCAAAGATGGGGTGATTGGTGGGGTTTGCTTCATCAGTAACAATGTAGGCCAACTGAGCTTCCCTATATAACCTCCTTTGTTGCCCTCCGAAGACTGGAATGGTGGCATATGAGAGATCCATCTGTAATGTTCCTCCCAGATTTTTAATCCAAGATCTTGACAACAACATGCCAAACTTGGGGGGGACATCAACTACCACAATATCCATAACCACACTCTTCATGGGCAGTTGAAACAAGGAAACTACCAGGTCTTTGATGACTCCCAGACACTGCACTCTCCTTGAATCGAAGGAGTAAAAATCATGATAAGTTTTTGTCACCTCGAATCCCAATTCTTCCATTACTATTCTGGGCATAAGGTTATGGGAACCCCCTGAATTTATAAGGCAGTTATGCAACACTTTATCATGTATGTTCATGGATGTGTAGAAAGGGGGGGATGAGTCATCTCTATCTTCTACCATGGGGCCTAGGACAACTGCTAGCTTTTCGTCTTGGAGATTTATGGAGTCTATGGGAAGGCATGAGACCTCAGACTGTAAAATCTCAAAGAAGCGTTTCTTGAACCCTTCATGTTTGATCAATTCAGTTAGGGGCACAGGGATTCTGATCTTTTGGATCTCATGCTCGAAATTGAAAGAAGATGTAAGCTTTGGAGTTTCTCTTATTTTGGGAACATGACTCTGGACTATGGGAGATAGGGGTCGGGGCTTGTTACCTCTGCGAATGTCTGTTGCTTCATTAGCAGACTTCTCTGTTCTTGTGGACTGTTCAGGAACATCAGTTGCTACTATTTTTCTCTTAGACCTCAGATCATACCTGCCTTGGATGTCACTAGTTTTGTCTCCCTTGCTCAGTTCATTTAGCTGACTGTCCATGAGAGACTCCTCATATGATGATTAAGTGAGATGAGGAAAAGGAGGAGTGTCTCTAAAGCAATGGATTTCAGGATCAAGATCACCTATTTCTCCTTCTTCCCCCTCAGCCACTAAATTGTTTTGGAAAGGGGCCTGAATTTTCTGGTCTTCTCTGTCTCTTCCCCTCTCTCTATGCACAATCGGGGAATTAATATTGTTGGGCCTCCGAAAATATCCTTTTTTTTCTGCGTTTTGAGGGCCCTTGTATGCTTGCCTCCCCTCCACCTTCATCCTCTCCATCTCCGCAGACAGAGACTTCACTATCTTGGTTAGTTCATCCACTTGAGGGTGGGGCACTGATTGGCTAGAAGTTGAGGCTTCAGATCATCCCTTTCTCTTGTCTGCATCGGCCTTGTTCCTCAGTATATCAGATGCTAATACATTAGATTCCACCTCTATGGTTGCATCTTGCATTTGAGCTAAGGAGGTGGCTCTTCTTTCTCTCAATAAGAGACAGAAATCGGGTCCAAACGCACTAGCATAAGAAATCTTGGCCAAGGCTTCTGAGGGTTTTATTTCGGCACGAATTTTATTATACATCTTATTGAATATTTTGGAGAAGTCAGAGACAGACTCTCCTTCCATCTTCTTCAAAGACCCGAACTCTATCATGTAACACATGAAATCTTTCCTATCACCCCACTGCCTCAGGAAAGAACTATCCAGGGCTTTGATCCCAGCAATAGATTCGGGGGCCAATCCTCTAAACCATTTCCTCACCTCACCATCTAGGCTCTAGATGAAGACTCTCATCCATACATCTTCATTTTCAATGTTCAGGTTGTCTGCATAACTATAGAAAGAAACCAAGTGCTCTTTCGCAGTTATGTCCCCTTCCCCAGTGAACTTGGGCATATATTTCAAGTAATCTCCAGCAGGGAGAGGATTCATAGGATGGGGTAGGATTAAGGGAGCATATCTGGAAGCAACTATGGCGTCCATTCTATTTAGAGGGGGATTAGTGCCAGCCATAGGAATATTAGGTGGAGGAGAACTGGGAGGAGAAGGATTTCGCGAAGGGGCTACTGGGAATGAGTCCCGAAGTGGAGTGGGAAACAAAAGGGAATTTAAGGAGAAGGCCAATGAGCTCAAGTCAGCAGATGCTCCTCTTTCTGTGGGAGTGGTAACAGTAACAAGAGGAGGAGTGTGAAAATATTCTGCGGTATTGGGTCTATGCCAAGGTACAGCTTCAGAGGAGAGGGGAGTGACAAGGATTTCTCCCTCCAATCCCATACCAGGAGGAGAAAACTCAGCAGGAACACTCTCGAAATTCAGGAAACGGGAAACCTCTGAAAGAGGTCTATTAAGAAACCGAGGAGGAGAAAAAGGAGTTCCTACAGAAGGGGACGAGGGATTACCTGGTTCGGTGGTGGAAGCTTCTTCTTCAGGGGCCTTTCCTTTTCTGAGAACCACCTATGAATCAGCTTCAGGCGTAGCTAGAGGCAGTTGTGGATGAGACCACATGTGTCGGCCTCTGAAAGCCACAATTAACACTACAGGTTCTCCCCAGTGGAGTCACCAGGTGCACAGTAGAAATCTTCAAAGGATCTGATGCCTGATGCACCTTCAGAATCATAGGCTCAATGTCGTTCAATCCCGGGGAAAATTTTCAACTTCGTCCCCAGCAACGGCACCGGAAATGTTAGCATCAGAAGTCACCCCTGGATTGCAGTAGGAGCAGAGCCCAACACCTATCAGTTTATGTCACGATTTGTTTAAAAACAGGGGTGATCTAATGGAAGCCAACTCAAAACAACATTGTTCTAACTCCAAAACTAGGTCAGGTATGCATGAGCGGGTGAGGTCTTAATCAAACTTCAGACAGTGAGTCGTAGTAAGGGTGAGTAGGGGGAAGACTTGTATCAAAGAGATGCAAAGGTCTGTTGTAAACATCAGGTTTCTAACAAACTGTAGGAGAAGTCATCTAAACGCAAGATCTTCTTACATTCAAATGCAGGAAACCAGAGAATACAATGATGCCACAATAAATCCTTTATCATAACATGATTGCAATAATTCGTGTGAATCTGTCAATCACGAACTCTCTTAGTATGAGATGAAAATTAGATGGAGTAAGAAAGACTGTCTGTCATAAAACAAGAAATCCCACACATAGATGCATAACCAGAAAGCTAGAATATTTTTTAAAACTTTATAGTCGGGAGCTTCACTCTACCATCGATAGATTACAAAATAAAAAGTCTGAGTTTATATACTCAGAGAAAATCACCTAACATCAGCGTGCTTAGTCATCCAAGGCTTGGTGTCCTTTCAGCCAAATTCGGATGGGTATTCTTTGTCATACGCCACCTTAACTGTGTGTGGCTCCTGCAAGGGGAGTACCTGAGCCATTAAGTGTTGAGCTAGCGTGTGCAGACCTCCTCCGGCTAGTCGAGAAATCGGCATGGCTTCTCTGGGAAAATGGGTACACAGGACCCTCTCGAGAAGATCACTTTCCAGAACCTCCATACCTCACACTTAATGAATGAGGAGAGGTTTCAACCACCCCTTCTTGCCTTCATTTACTCCAAGCGAAAACCAAGCTCGAGGTCGGGTCTGATGGCAACTAGAGACCGTGACGGGCCTCCCTATGACTGAAACCTGATGCCTTTGGCCCCTTTTGCGCAGCTCCTTTCTTTCCCAAGTGACCATGGGCTGTAACCCTGTGTTTACTCTCAAAGGCGCTTTCGACGTTCATGAATAGGAAAGGGCTGATCCCTGCTTCTTGAAATCGCGATGAGCGAAATGCCGAGACGACTTAATCTGGCACCATGCGTCCCTCTAGATCCCTCTAGATCTAATGGTTCTGAATTCTCCCGACGATTCTATGGGCTCGGGTCCTGGACACTCCCAGCACCTCACGCATTGGGAATACGATGATGTTGCACCTTGCACCTCGAAATCACGATGAGCAAAACGGCGAAGAGCCTAATCGCACGCCAGGTGTCTCTTGTGGATGGACGACCGAGATTGCTTCGTAATACTGCGGGCCCGATTTCGGGCGCCTTCGGCACTTTCAGGGTTCATGGTTTTGAGATGTAGAACAACATGAAACTTTCACCCCTCGAACTCCCAAATGCCGAAACGCCGACGTGACTAGATCTTATGCCACACATCCTCTAGATGGACGGATGTTATCCTCCCCTTCACATAATATGGGCGCTATCCACTGTGCTAACCTCGACGCAACTTCACTAACCGTGATTTCCTGCCAACCGTTGATCTGATCCTTTGGATGAATCCTGACTGGTGAAATCAGACTGCTCGCTCGCTTGATTTAAGCCCGAAACAGATTTCTTCTGTGAGCTGCGCTCAACGCTCATCGCGCCACTTGTAGACCTGATCGCTTTTGTGCTTCGGATGAGAAATGTTACTAACACCTTGTTAAGATTCCTTTTCCATAGGTTTTCTCATTGTGTAGGACTAGCCTTGGTTCTACAAGTCCAGTAGATTTTAAGTGAGGTGTTTTGAGCCACCCTTTGTATCACTCAGCAAAGTAAAATTATGTCCTTCTTAAGTGAGAGTTTTAATTTGGTGGTTGAGGATAGAGGAACCCAAACTTGGGCGATGGAGGTCTTGTGATAGGATCAAGTATACTATCTCTTGTTGCTCACTTTTGAATCATTTATATATAGATCTCTCTTCTCCCCCACTCCCCACAATTCCTTGAGTCATTTTGATTATATGCATTACATTAGAATGTTAGGAATTATGGCTAGACTACTAACCTAAACTTAGTTACTGTTTCATGTTTTATAATCTATTCTATATTATTATAAATGTTAATTGGAAAATGAGGAAGGTATTATTTGGTCGATTGTGTGTTGGTGTAAGGCGATTTGGTGCTAGAATTTTGTTAACCAAATTGCTCATGGAGATCAAGCCCAGATGCTAGTTACAATGTATTCTTCTCTCTCATTTTCATGGCATTTCAAGCATTAAACATTAACCCTACCAAAATATAGACTACATATCTATTGTAAGTTTTTTCAGTGAGACTCGAACCCTACCCTCTCACCAAGGATCATAACCTATCATAGCAAAAATCCCTAAAATGGAATTTGAGACTCCACTTGGGAGAATTATTTGAATTCTTCT
>ML806938.1:20417-69765 GCA_009831015.1 Picea engelmannii | reverse complement strand
AGATCTCACAGACGTGAGTGAAAGATTGGCCCAGATGATACAGTTTTTATCATAACATTGTTTCTATGCAGGATTCTCTCAGATGTTTGTTATGAAGACTATATGACAGTAGATGAGAACTACTGTGGTGAATATGTTTCACTGTTTGCAACCATACGTTGCTGATCAAGTACTTGTGTGTTACTTGATGTGGTAGTTAACCACTGGATTGTAGTTATGTACTACTATAAAGACACAGGTGTGTTATATCCTTGTTCTAATTGCCTTGAAGACTATCAGCAGTTTATTGGAGATGATGATCATTCAGATGAATGATGAACAGAGATTTTCCAGACGAAAAACATTTCAGAGATTTTACTCCTCCTGTATCACTCTATGGTGAGAGTGACTTATCCAGCATCATATTACTCAGATGAAGTATGGTTTCAAGAGATGATGCAGTTGATAGTGATGGTGATGCTCATGATTTAGTCATGAAGTAGTCTAGATGACTATATTGATGCTACCGGGTAAATGGTATGTTTTGTGCTCAAGTCCATTACCTGTAAATACCTCTCTAGCTAGGAGGGAGTGTTAATATTATGGTAGTTGTAGGAGGTATTTACCTCTACATGTGAACCTGACGAGAGTAGAAGACTCCGGGAAGCAAGAGAAACCCTAATGAATTGGATAATAACCCTAGAAGCCTTGTCGGCTCAAGAATATAATTTATATTAGGCTATTAGCCTCCAAGAGAAGAAGTCGGCTAGAAATAATAATAATATACTGAACAGACACATACCCAAAAGGAGAAGTCGGCCCTAGCAAAATTGGCAGGATTACTATAAATACAGGGCGCCAGTTCTCATTTGCAGCATCTCAGAATTGCAGTTTCCCAGTTGGTACGCACTGCAGTTGCAGTCTGGTGCGTAGGTTTGGAGGAGGGTTGCAGGTGCAGCTGCAGCAGTAGCTAATTCTCAGTATTGGCTTGAATATCTCTTGGCTAGGGTTTGGGACTATCTGATCAGTCTTTTGTGTTGCGCCATCCTTGGGGAGAGATGCGTTGTCCTTTGTTTGGCTATCTAGCCTAGGGTCTGCTTCCGGAGGAATTCTCAGTCAAGGTTAAGGTGCTCGGAGGGAGGCTTCGGCCTGTGGTTGGGTGATGAGGGTATCATCAATGGTAAAACAAGCACACCATCTTCTATATTCTAATAGATCGGAATGGGTTAAAGTATGAGATATGGAGCAGAAGCATGAAAGTATTTTTACAGGAATAGGGGCATTATATTTGGCTATCATTCGTTTCAGGATATGATAGTTCAAAAAGGGAAAAGATTGCAGCCAAGAAGGAATTGAAGAATAATAACAAAATAGCAATGGATTTCATCTGGGAAGGATTACCAAATCCGGTAAGAGAAAAGGTTGGTAAATTTTCATTAGCCAAAGAACTTTGGGATAAGTTACATGACATATATTCTTCACCCATCGCAGATTCAGAAAATGCCAAAGAAGATGCAGGTACAAATCAAGAAGAAATATGTTCACCATGTCAAACAGATTCAGAAGATGAAGAGTACATAATCAACAAAGGTATGTTGTTTTTCTTTAATTGTGAAAAACAAAGACATCTTGAAATAGAATGCCATGAAGGAAATGAGACAAAAAAAATAATTGAAAAAGAAGACAATTATGAAGGAGAATTGATTAGTGATTTAGATGAACTAAGAAAAGAAAGAGAAGACAACAAGTCACTCAAGAAAGAATTGATGAAACAAAAGGAAAGTGTTCACATTTTTGAAGAATCCCAACAGGTCATCGAGAACTTAAGAAATCAGCTAGAAGAAGCCAGAAAGATCGAAGAAAATCTTGAATATCAAATGCAGTATTTGGAAGCCAACATAGCAGCACAGAAGGAAGAAGCAGAAATGAGAGAGAATATATTGATAGGTCATCTTAAGGAAATAAATAACGATCTAAATCAGCTTGAGGAAAAGTTTAGTCAAGAAGAGAAAGGACTTGAAGAATAAATAATCACATTAAAAATCCATCTTGAAGAAGCGAAAAGAATAGAAGAAGTCATGAAGTCTCAGATAATGAAGAAAGAAGAAGAGGTTGAGAAGCTTGAAGAAGAAGTTGTCACATTGAGAAGTAAAATCGTCAAGCTCAATAAGAACGTTGAAGAGAGAGAAACATCCACATCAGTCATAGAGAATGAAGAGAAGCACTCTAGGTTGCTAGAAAAGAAGAATGAAGAAAATAGAAAGAGTTATGCAAAAGTACTCAAAGGAAGGAATCATGGTCAACCAAAATCTAAGAAAACTATTGAAGATACATCTTTAAGAAGACCATCCATGTTCAAGCCACAAAGAAGCTTCAATCATGATCATGATCAGTCAAGGCAGAAATTCAGAAGGACTACACCACAAAGAATATCATTCACTTTCAGGTATGCAAATTTCTTTTATGCTCATTGTTTTTATTGTACTAATTTTGGACATAAGGTTGTAGATTGCAGGGATTATAAAAGAAATGTTCAAGCAAGAAATTCCTATGTGGCCCCACATAACATTGAATGTTACAAATGTCATAACTATGGACACATAGCTAGTGATTGTAGAAGCATGATCGATACTTCCATGAAAGAGAACATTGATACCAGATATAAGAAAGTATGGATAAGAAAACACGAAGAACAGGTGAACAAATACCAGGTCCCAGAGATCACAAGATTGGCAATAAAACGAGATGAAGAAAATTCTATAGCGAAAAAGAAAGATGTCAGATACAGAAAGGTTTGGAAAATAACTGAAAGAAAAGAAGGACAGATAAATAAGGAACAGGTTCAAGAGATTGTACTTTTAGGAGTTGTAGTGAAAGATGCCACAGATAGGAAGAAAGAATTCAGAGATTAGAGAGATGATGAATCTACCAATGAAGATGATGATGAATACACATCAGAGCAAGAGTTTTTTTGAGCCATCCGGCTTAGAGACTCCCAGGTAACATGAATATTAGATAGGGGGAGTCTATGCGATAGCTGTGACAGACCAAAGAACCATCCTTCGAGCATCTTGCAAATTTTGAGTAGACAAATCCAGAGCAGTCAGTTAGCAGAAGTACATTTTGATAGTCGTAGTAGTGAAGACTTCATGATAGTATAGTAATAAATGGGTCAGCATTATGGATAGTTGTGCAGTAGAGTCTTGGATAGTATGGATAGAGATGGATTTATAAGAACACTTAGCAGGTTTGGACATATATATGACAATGTACAAGAGAATGGATTCATAGATTGGTTCAGAGAGTGGTTCAGAGACAAATGAACATTATTGATGTTAATTGTACAGGAAATGGTTTGAACAATGCTAATGGATTACAAATTGGTAGATATTTTTTGGACACATGCAGTGCATACAAAAGTTCACATTCAAAACAGAGTAATGCTCAGAAACAACAATGAAAAAAATCCCTACGAGCTATGGAAAGGAAGAACAACAACTGTGAAGCACTTCAGAGTATTTGGAAGCAAATGCTACATCAAAAGAGAATATGGTAGAATGGTAAAGTTTGAATCTCATGTGGAAAAAGGAGTACTTGTTGGTTACTCAACTACAAGGAAAGCATACAAGTGTTACAATCTGAGGTTGAACAAAGTTGTGGAAAGCATCAATGTAACAATTGATGAAACAGGTGGATGAGAATTAAAGGAAGAAGAAAATGAATCAATGGAACAACTTTATGAAGAAGAAGAAGAAGATGAAGAAGAAGTAGAAGGGGAATATGAAGAAGATCACACAGAAGTAGAAGAGAAAGTTCAGAAAGTTCCTCTAAAGACACCTAGAAAATGAGTACAAAAGAATCATCCTTTAGATCAGATTATCATAAACAAGGATGCAGGAGTTGCGACCAGAAGAAGAATTCGTTCACTAGAAAAAATGCACCTAGGATCTTATCTACGATTGAACCAAACATTTTTGAAGAGGTCAACAAGGATGAATTTTGGAATAAGGCCATGGATGAAGAATTGGATCAAATAGAGAAGAACGACACTTGGGAATTTGTTCCAAGACCAAAGAATAAGAATGTGATTGGCACAAAGTTGGTTTTCAGAAATAAATTGAATGAAGATGGACATGTTACAAGGAACAAAGTTAGATTGGTATGTAAAGGATACACACAGATTGAAGGAATCGACTTTGAAGAGACAATTTCCCCAGTTGCCAGAATGGAAGCAATCTGATCACTCTTAGCTTATGCATGCTCCAAGAAGATTAAAGTGTATCAGATGGACATGAAATCAATTTTTCTGAACGGGGAACTTGAAGAAGAAGTCTACATTGAAAAACCAGAAGGATTTCAGTTGTCAGAAAACACGGATTATGTGTGCAAATTCAAGAAGGCCTGGTATGGTCTAAAACAAGCTCCTAGAGCGCGTTACTCTAGACTGGATAAATATCTACAACAGGCAGGGTTCAGAAAAGTAAGTGCAGACAACAACCTCTACATCAAGGTAACTCAAGATAGTATTTTATTAATTGAAGTTTATGTTGATGATATTATTTTTGGAAGCAACGATGATAGGTTAAGCCAGAAATTTGCAAAGGATATGCAGAATGAATTTTAAATGTAATTACTCAGAGAACTATCCTTCTTTCTAGGTCTTCAGATATGTCAAAGAAACCAAGGAATTTTTATTTCTCAAACTAAGTATATCATAGAAATGCTAAAGAGGTTCGGAATGGAAGATTACAAACCAGTTACCACTCCTATGCAAACCAGTTGCAAGTTGAGCAAAGATGATGATTCAAAGTCCACATACCCGAGGAAATATAGGTCAATGATTGGAAACTTACTATATGTGACAACATCCAGACCAGATGTAATGCAGGCAGTTGGACAGGTGGCAAGATTTCAAGCAGCACCAAATGAATCACATGTCTTAGCAATGAAGAGGATTTTCAGATATCTCAAAGGAACATAAGAGTTTGGATTATGGTATCCAAAAGGGAAGGATCTATCACTTATTGCTTACTCAGATATAGATTGGGCAGGTTGCATTGATGACCGACGAAGCACCAGTGGAGCATCATTCTACTTGGGTGAGTGTTTAGTATCTTGGCTAAGCAAGAAACAATCATCAGTATCATTATCTACAGTCGAAGTAGAATATATTGCAGCATTAGGATTTGTACGCAGTTTCTATGGATGAAACAAACTCTGACAGATATACAGGTTGAGTATGATTAGCCCATTCCAATCTATTGTGATAATAAAAGCACCATCATTATCTCAAAGAACCTGGTGATGCACTCTAAGACGAAGCACATTCCAATCAAGTATCACTTTCTATGGGAACAAGTTGCAAAGAAGAACATCAGAGTTGAATGTGTGGGAACAAAAGAACAAGTGGCATACATCTTTACAAAACCACTTCCACAGGAAGCCTTTGAGTATATTCACCAGAGACTCAGATTAATTTCTACCCCAAAATGAATTCTTTACAATGCTTATCTTATATGTCTTAGATTTACACAAGGAAGCACCATAAAGAGGATAGTTCAGGTTGGGATATCAGTTTCAAGAAGAGTTCACTTAGGGGGAGCATCCCTGGATGGAAAGATACCTTTGCCATTGATGACAAAGGGGGGGAGATTTATTAGATGCAAAGGTAAATGCTTGGAGAAAGAGAACAGAGGCATGGTTTCAAGGGGAGAGATGGTCACATGGGGAGCATGAGTGATATGACTTCAGTACTGCATCAGAGTGTTGCCATCAATGCCAAAGGGGGAGATTTTTTATTATTTGGGTTGGTTTTCATTGATGTCAACCCTTGAAGAAAGTCCGATAGCGAATTTCGGTAGCACAAAGGTTATGGTAATGGACCCAAGTTTGTTTGATGTATAATGGTACGAGTTTTAATATACTTGAAGGTAAGACTATTCTATATTAATAGTACATGTCATGCCATTTCTGATGGTATGTGTAACGTCACATAACTCCTCACGGTTAGAGAGTTATGGTCATCTGAATTTGGAGAACCCGCATGAGTCATCTAGAAGCCCCAAAAGGTCAAAGTAGTCAAAGTGGTTGCAAAGAAGAAATTATTTAATTAATAAAGTGAAATGATGAGTGTACTATAAGTAAAAGTGGATACAAAATAAATTTTTTAAATAATAAATTTAATGGAGAAATTACTAAGTGGACAAGTGGTTAGAAGTGTGTTAGCCCTAAAATAAAGAAAGTGGTTTAAGATGGTTAGAAGGTAACCCCTTGAGGAAGCTACATAAAAGTATAAATAAGAGGCAAGGGTCTCTCATTTAATTACACTTGATCATATTGAATATCTACAAGTGACTGAGGTAACCAAAGGATGTCTAAGGCGAATTTCAGAGGGAAGGTGAAGTAAAGAAGGCCTAAATTCAAGGGAAGATAAATTCTTTTGATGATGCTCTCTAAGATATGTTATTTACAGGTCATCTGACCATTTTCGCAATAAATTATTTTATAAAATGATTCAGACCATGAAATATGGAGGCTGTTGAGGAAACATATCGACATAGCTATGATAAAAATTTCAGCTTGTGGGTCGTTGTATTTTTGGAGTTACACTCCGTGGAAAATAGGGTTTGTGGCTAGTTCTGAAACTAGTCTAAAACAAGTGTTTCGGGTAAAAACGTCATAACGTCTTCATAACAGATCCAAATTCAGCAAGACCAAATGTATTGGTTAGAGTACAGTCTATAGTATTCTTTCTACCATTTTCATATCCATACAACAAATATTCCGTGCGAGGAACACTCTACAAGTTCACTCTCTGGAATAAGCCAGAATTCAACAAGGTATGTCATTTTTGCTATAATTCCTTTTCTGAGAGGTTACAAGTAGTGAAACCTGGAGGAATTGCATAAAATACATTGAAGAACATTATGTACCATTTTTAGATCTTTGTTCATTACATGTACATAGTTATGATTATTTCAAGTTAGGATTGTTGACTAATCCAAAATTAGTCATGTGAGACTAAAGTAAAGTTTGATCAAAATGCTAGTCTCTTCTTGTTAAATTTAAGGAAGGTTTGCAGGTATGTGATCATATACATCAAGTATATTATAGAATTACAAATCATATTTGGATGATGTAATTGATGAGGGATTTTGGTCGAGGTACATGTTGGGTACATGGTTGAGACAAGTAGTTGATGAGTTGGCACATACATGAGGTGTATAGTTGATGATGTTGGTACATATTGATTAGTCATATTGTTACACATTATTTTCATCACTCTTATGATCATTAATCATGTAAACCTATCATTTGTCTTTAGAAGGATCAATGGCCTGAATTCCCGAGGAAAGAAGGGAGAAGAACTTTGCCTGAGAGATGAAATCATATTTTCCTTTGTAAAAATCCTAATAAGGAGGATCGTCACACCCTGTCCAGTTATAGGGATGCGACGATCCCGAACCGTCACATGATGTACTAAAACTGTCATGTGATTCTGTCACACTCTGCTCTATTCTAGGGGTGCAATGATTTTCGTACATGGGAAAAACGAGCATCTTCTCGATGCTTCTAGAAGGAGAAGCTTATATGGTGAGGTGGCTTCCGATCGGTTTGGATCTTACTCGCTTTTATGATTTAGTGGGATCATCATAACCTCGTCACCCTATCCTCTTCAGCTTATAAAAAGAGGGGAGCTCTCATGGAGAAAGTTAGATTGGAAATTTGGCTTGGGATTGTTAGCTTGGTTAGAGTGGCTTTGAGTTTTTCTTTGTCAAGATAGATTGTGAGTGACTTTCAGATCTATAGTCTCAGAATTCTTGGAGCAGAAGTGTGTGGGAAACAAGGGATAATTGGAAAGGACCTTACGACATCAAGGCTTTGGTTGTAATCTCTTTTTATATTATTTAATAAAGATGCACTTTTCTTTCCTATATGAATCTTATTTGTCCATATTGTGTGATTCCTTGATCACATACATAGTTTAATATCAAGTAGGCTATGTTATTCTTGTCTTTGTTGGCTTGTGTTCCTTTGCAGATATTTCTACATAAGCCTCACGACAGAGCTTGGATTGCATTGGCGAAGTTGGATCTTCGATATTTAAAAGGTATGTTATAGATCCATTTCTCATTTGATAATTGAAATATAAGGAAATAGTAGTGCACTGTCATGTTTTGTTCTAGTTTCGTAGTGAATCTAGGGAGATATGTTTGTGTCTGCACTTACCAATTAATCCGATAAAAAAATTGGCGACCATACTGGGGAACAAATTGTTTTCCTAGTAGTCTTTATTTCTTTCTTTGATTGCCTGGGTTATGTTTTCTGAGTCACTGGGAGATCCAGATTAACTCTTTGACTATTTATTCTCACTGGAAAACCTTCATGCTTTTTATTTTTTCATTTTTCCTTTGATCGTCGCACCCTTCTTTGAGAGACAGTGCGAAGATATAGCATCATCGCACTCTACCTATAGACACAGTGCAACGTTGTCACACTGTACTGTTCTTTGGCCTATGACGATCTAGGATTGACGCACTGTGTTAGTCCTACAACCTGCGACGATTGTAAATTTTTTTAGTTTTTTATGGTTTTCCCTGCCCAGATCTGTGATAAGTGTTTGGGGTGATTTGTTGGGTCTGATTATAGTCTGCTTGACAACTTTGAATATGCTTTTAGCCTTCTTTTCTTTGTTTTATCTTGTGTTCTTTTGAAAGATTTGATCTCTTTCTTTGAGTATCTTTCAGTTACAAAGCATTGTTTTTTCTTTAGAATTGTTTAGTGAAAGAACTTATTTTTCTTTTATTGAATAATTCGTTTTAAAAGAGAAAATTTGTTTGGGTTTCTTTGTTTTATAGAGATTTGCTATTGCTTTTAGCTATCTTTGAAAAAAAAACATTTTTAATTTCTTGCCTTACATTAGATTAGGGGCATCCTTGCATTTGAAGTAGCGAAATTGCATGGTTTTTGGCATTTTTTTTGGGGGGGGGGAAGAATCATGTATTGGTGTACAGTCTCTTTGGCTCATTTATTGAAGATCTTTGGCTCATTTATTGAAGATCTTTGGATCATTTATTGAAGATCTTGATATTGATGAGTTTAATAAAATTTTGGTAGATTGTGCATCTAGGAATGATAAACGTTTTCTCCTTCTCATAATATAACTTTTCGAAGTGAAATATTTGCATTCTCATTTCTTTGCATTGTTTAGAGTCGGTCAAAACATCATTTAGTCCATGCCATTTTCCTCTTGAGTAAAAAACAACCTTAAAATAAATCACTTATAAAAATTGATTAGACATTTTTGTATTTTCTGGTAGCAAACCTACATTAGCTTAAGGTGTGGGGCTTTGGAATAGGTTGAAAGGATAACTTTCCAAAGCTATCAAACAAAAATAGTATCTTGTGATAGGGAGAGTTTAAATCTACTTGCTACATTTTGTCCCGAGAAGCCCTTCTAACACAAGGGTCAATCACGAGGTTGCATTAGGGCCAACAGAGTTACTCACCCTGCTTTGTTGGTCTTAGTGTAGAGATTACGCATATTATTGGGGGTCACTTGAGAAGAAAATCCTCTGGAGACCTTCTCGATTCAATTTTGGGCTTAGATACCCTACCCTTGTGCATGGATCGAACTATCGACTGCTTCTCAGGCATCATTGTCATAATTGGTAACCTTAGTGGCCTTTCTCTTTAGGGTCTTTACACAAGGTGACTGTGGAGGGGAAAGTCTTCACGATACCTAGAATCGACGTTGGCCAAACTCACTCGAGATTCTTGGGGGGTATACCCATGTTTATGTGTGGGAGCTTGCACCAGGGTGTAAGTCTGTTAAGCAGGCCATCAACATAACATTTCCACCCGTTCTATCTCAACCCCTTCTTACATTTTTCTCGCGACGTTGGATTTCATCACCAACTAGTGCGTTCATTTTGAGAAGGTTTTGTTTTCTTTCTTGCTCACTATATTTTTAGCGTGTGTTGTTTGTTTTTCCCTAGCAAACTCTAGGTTGGATCTGTGTTTTATGGCATCAGTTCCTGGAATGACCAATGAAGCAACCCCTACTCCAGGGGAGCCTTTTGTTTTTCCTTCTTACGAAAATGTTGGTCTTCCTCACATCACTACTTTGAGCCTTCCAGGTCTCACAATTGGATTATTGGTATGGTTGTTTTCCACTCAGATAATTCTGAATGCATCTAGTGCTTCGGTTGTAAGCACTTCCCCCCAAGAACATCAACCTCATGTTTATCCTTCACCTTCTTCCCCAGTAACATCTTCTTCGCCTTCTTCACTTGCAAGGTCTTATTCCGTTTCATCTTCTTCACCGAGTGAAAGCTCTGAAACTAGTAACCCAGTGGATAAGAAGAAGAAGAAAAGGAATATTAAGAAGAAGAAAAATAAGCGAGGGTCAAAACTTCCAACCACTGTCAAACATGTTGGAAAACAACCAGTCATTGTTAATTGTGTTGGGAGTGTTGTTGATGCCAAGATCACCCAAACAACCCGTAAGCCCAAGTACCATTGCAAGCTTTGTAAGGGTAGCCATCTTCTTAAGGATTTCCCTGGTGTAGCCAAGGTTATAGAAGCATGGTCTACACACCCTCGCCAACCGATGTCGTCAGCCTCTAAACAACATGTTGATGACCTCCCGTCAACTAGTCAAGATACCATTGGGAAGAAGAAAAGTAGAGTCAAGTTCCCGTGTATGTTATGCAGAGGGAGTCATAAAACTCACCTTTTCCCTCATATGGATGAAGCCTCGAAATTCCTAGAAGACATGATTGTTTCACAGCCTCAACTTCTAGCTGCTTACCATAAGCTTTCTCTCAACCCCTCTGTAGTTGATGGAATGATTAATCTAGTCCCTTTGTCATTCAATCCAGTTGATCATGTCGTCAATCTAGTCATGTCCTTAGTTGAACCAGTTTACAAAGTGGTTGATTCGATCCCATCCTCATTCAATCCCACTCTCCCGCCAAAGAGTGAAACCCAATCAGTCGATTTGTTTCTATCCGTCGACCCCATTCTCCCCTTCGAGAATGCAACCCAAGTGGTTGATCTGATCTCTTCATCGATCGATCCTACTCTCCCTCTCGAGAGTAAATCCGATACTACCCACAATTTTCTCATTGATATAGAATCTACTGTGTTGGAGGGCATTTCCCCTTCTCCCGTGGAACCCCCTCCAAGTAATGAGGCCATCCTTTTCAATTGGGGTGTGCTAACTAGATCTCGTCTTCCCTCTCACATTCCTTTTCAGATTACAATACAGTTTTGTGGTCGGGACATTCCTCATATGCTGATAGATGAAGGTGCGTCTGTTAGTATTTTGTCCTCTATTGCTTGGCAAGATTTGGGTTGTCCTCAGCTTGCGCCAGTTACGTAGAATATGTTAGCTTTTAACAGAAGAACCAGTCAATCCTTAGGGACCCTTCCATAGTTTCATGTAACTTTGGGAGGGAAAATTGTCTTTATTGATGTCATGGTAGTCCAAGACCCCTTAGATTTCGCTTTGCGCCTTGGGAGAGACTATGTCTATGCCATGAAATCTATTGTGTCCACTCTTTTTCGTGTGATATCTTTCCCTCGCGATGGAAGAATTGTGACTATTGATCAACTTTCATTTGTTGGTCCTAACTCAATAACCTCCTTAAACGGTTCGTATATGTAGACAGTATCACCCTTTCCACAGGGAAATTATGTGGTGTTGTCCCCCATGCCTTCACCTGCCGATGAAGATGAGTCTCTCGTTGTAAGCTCAGTCTCTTATGACTTAGATCTGGTAGTTGACATGGTGATCTCTTCGATAGGGATTTTAGAGTCTGATCTCCTTATCCCTATCACAGCCCTCGACATGTGTTCCTTCCAAAGTGTGTTTCTTCTGTCAAATGAATATCTTTTGGAATCCATGACCGAGTTTTGTCCCTTAACATGGTGTCCTTCCAGAGCATTGTCCTCTTGGAAGCCATGATCAAGAAGAGTCTCTTGAGCATGATTTTCTGATTTCAAGCTCATTAAAAAATGAAACCATCTTTGAGCATGTTTTTCTAATTTCAAGCTCATTAAAAAATGAAACCAGCTTTGACCATGGTTTTCTGATTTCAAGCTCGTTAAAAAATGAAACCAGCTACGAGGATAGTTTTTTGCATCTCTGTGGCAACCCCATTAAGAAATGAAACAGAGGTTACAAGCATAGTTTCTATTTATGTGTCAAGCTTGTTAAAAAATGAAACAGAGGTCTGGGGATTGAACCTGGATTCTCGAGCATTGTTTTTTTGTTTCTGTGTCAAGCTCGTTAAAAAATGAAACAGAGGTATGGGGATTGAACCTGGATTCTTGAGCATAGTTTTTATTCTCTGTGGCGAGCTCGTTAAAAAATGAAATAGATTTCTCCCATCTTCGACTGAGTTAGGTACTTTGTTACATTTACTATTTGAAGCTTCATTTCATCCACCTGCGTCGTTGGACGAAAAAAAGCATGGGGGGCAATGCTTCCAGTCTTTGGACTTCATGCTGAAATTGAACTACTAACTTCTTAAGCTGGGGGCTAAGTACCAACCATGTGTTGAAATAATGTAACTGCAAAGAGTATTCTTATTATTATTGTTATTTAATTCATATGATTAATCCCCATTGTGGATTAATCATGTCGGTAATTGTATTAGGACCAAATCCCCTTTTGTGGATTGGTCAACAGACAATTATAATAGGCAGAATAAGAAGTCAACCCCAACAGTTAATTAAGAGACCCAAAAATATAATAAAGGTGGGTTTACCCACCCAGATTGAGAAGTCGGCCTTGCCAGTGAAGAGACAGTTCACACGTGCCAGAACTTGTATAAAT
Organism: Picea engelmannii; assembly: GCA_009831015.1. Classification (NCBI taxonomy): domain Eukaryota; kingdom Viridiplantae; phylum Streptophyta; class Pinopsida; order Pinales; family Pinaceae; genus Picea; species Picea engelmannii. The sequence goes on along the minus strand of ML806938.1, from coordinate 56,942 downwards.
ACAAGAGGCTAGTGCCTCATTTGAACACAACTTACTTGCTAAGTTTGAGAAACAAGTTCTGATATGTTACCGGCAAAGGAGAGAGGGAGAAGAGTGGTGCATCTTTTGGAGAGGACTATCTGTATTGGTTTGAGTTATCTCTTGAACATTGTATTGGCAATTTATGATAAGGAAGTTTTTGCTGGGTTTTCTTCCCCTAGAGGGTTTCCTAGGATAAATGTCGTGTCTCTTGTGAATGTGTATTTCTCAGTGATCTTGTTCTTATGTTGCTCTTATCTATTGAAATGAAAAGAACTATAATAATGGTATAAACATTAACATGGTATCAGAGCCAACCTGAAGGAAGCATATTTTGCAAGAGAAAAACGTCACTGTTGCAGTACCTGCAAATTAGGGTTTTTCAAAGGTGAATCTTTTCATCCCTAAAACCACCTAGAAAGTTGTACCCTCCCCCAAGGATCATTTTGGCACTTAGAGCACACCTTTTCAGTGGCTAGATCTCCCGAAAAGTGAAACCCTAGTTTCACAAAGTACCAGAAAACCAGAATACCAGAAGTACCAGAGTAGCAAAAGTACCAGAAAACCAGAAGCACCAGTCCAGAAATCCGCAGATCAAGTTTGAGGTGGTAAAAGTTGGATTTTTGAAATTTCGACTGCACCAGCTAACTCGCCTCAGCTCAGCGCATCTATCCCCTGGACCAGAATTTCAAAATTCGAAGTTTGAAAAATTAGGGTTTCCTCATAAAACCCTAAGTTGCAGTTGCAGTTGCAGTCCCAGAACCAACTGCAGTTGCAGTACCAGTTGCAGTTGCAACCGTAGAACCAATTGCAATCACCCTTGAAATTTTCTCAAGAGTTTGCAATGATTACCACTGCTACCAGATAGAGCCACTACCTGCAAATACTATCAGAGGTATGTACTTACATATGTTTAATGGTTAAACCCTAAAGAGTACTTGTAGGAGAAGGGATCTCTTTCCATAGATCCAGAAGGATCTCAAGATCCAACACATTCAGAGGAATGATGCAACCCAGGTGTGATTATTCTGATATACATCTATTTGTCATGACATTATCAGTGTTGCATGTTGAAGATATGATCAAATTATTAGAAGAATTGAAAGTTGATCATAGAGCTTATCCTCTAACCTAACCTTTTGTCAAGTTAGCATATTGTCTTAGTACAGAAGACAGGTTGAAGAAAGCCTCGTCACTTGAGTGAAGGAGACTTGGAAGAAAAGAAAGCACTCACTCTTGAGGTCAAGGCTCTAGGTTTGATTAATCAAGATTCAAAGGTACACATGACAAGCTAATGACTTTAGATGAGATAACAATCGTCGTAAAGTATTATACTTGATAGCATGTGAGAATATAGAGGTAAATACTTTTCCTGATATGACTAACACCTCCTCTAGGAGAAACCTCATGTGTTAGTTCAAGATTGCCATGGAAGAATGCTTGGTCACAACACTATGAGAGTGTTGACCTCATTTCGTATTGTATTCCTTACGTTTAATCTTTACTTTAGATAAATTATAAGTGATAGCTCTAAAGGAGCTACTGTGATGATTGTTCGTGCTATTGCTTTATATTATTAGAAGGATATTATTCTTGCTTGTTGTTTTGTTGACCTTGCTCCAGGTCACATGAGGAAGCTATAGTGAAGGTTGCAGAAGGCAACGTGCTAAAGGAGATATCATAAATGAAGCAATCATCAGTGGAAAAGAAGAAGGTGGGTCACTCGGAAGCTGCCATGACCCACACTATTGAAGAATCCATGTGAACTCTAGAAGATTAGCTCACATCAACTACAAGGCGCTACCATACATATGCAAAGTGGTCACAAGGTTACCAGAACTCAAAGGTGACCATGAAGGCATAGGCAATGGATGTGCACAAGGGAAGAACATCAATAACCCATCTCCAAAGAGGGACAACAAGATAGAAGGATTCCTAGAACTCATTCATTCAGATGTATGTGGCCCAATGCCATCATCCTCCATTAATGACTATGTATACTATGTATCATTCATTAATGATTATTCTCATAAAAGACCTGGATATATTTGAAGTGTTCAGGAAGATCAAGGAATTCAAAGCCTTGATAGAAAACCCTTATGTAAGGAAGATTAAGATACTCAGGTCAAATAATGGAGGAGAATATACCTCAAAAGAGTTCGTGAACTTCTGCAAAGATGTTGGGATCAAGATCCCCAACAAAACGGTGTAGCTGAATGGAAGAAAAGAACCATATTGGAATCTGTGAAGACTATGATTCACGATCAAGATCTTCCTATGCGATTATGGGCAGAAGCAGCAATGACAGTTGTTTATGTGCAGAACAAATTATCCCATAGTGCACTTGGGTTCAAGACCCCGGAAGATATGTTCACCGCAAAGAAGCCAGAGGTAATCCATCTCAAAATATTTGGCTATCCAGTGTTTATTCATATACCAAAAGAGAAAAGAAACAAGCTGGAATCCTCCGGAAAAAAGGGAATATTTGTGGGATACTGTGAGGTCTCCAAGGCCTTCAGAATCTACATACCTAGTCACTGCGATATTGAAATCAGCAAGGATGTGACCTTTGATGAAGAAGCAGCACTTAAGAAATCAAGAAGATGCCAGCTTGAAGAAGTATATGAAGAGGAACCTGTAAATCCCAGTATTGAAAAATCCATGAGGGAAGTTCCCAGAACTGCAGAACCTGTAAGGGAAGTCGTAACTTCCCCTGATGAGGAGACTCCTGAAGATCATGATATAACAAAAGTTCAAGAATCTCCTCAAATGACCTTCTCCCATAAAAGAAAGCATGCTTGGGCAAGATAGCTTATTCAAGATGGAGAGAAGTATGGTGTTCCAGAAGGAACCTCGAGACAAATGAAAAGACCAAAGCCATTCTCCAGTGACACGACGTTGATGTGTAATCTACTAGATGAAGAGCCTACCTGCTTTGAAGAAGCCATTCAAAAAAAGGAATGGGAAGATGCCATGACAGAGGAATACCAATCCACAATGAAGAATGAAGTATGGGAAATAGTTCCCAGATCGAAGAATAAAGATGGGGTATCCTACAAATGGCTCTTCAAAATAAAACATGCTGCTAATGGAAGTATTGAGAAGTATAAAGCAAGATTTGTCGCTCGTGGCTTTTCCCAGAAGGAAGGCATTGACTATGAAGAGACATTCGCTCCTGTGGCCAGATACACTTCGATTAGAACCATCATAGCTCTTGCAGCTAAGATGAAATGGAAGCTGCACCAGATGGACGTGAAGACAACTTTCCTGAATGGTGTTATCAAAGAGGAAGTGTATATAGAGCAACCCCAAGGATTTGAGGTTGAAGACAAGAAGTCTCATGTCTGCAGATTGAAGAAAGCCTTATACGGATTGAAGCAAACTCCCAGAGCTTGGTATGGCCATATAGACAGTTTCTTGACAAGCTTAGGCTTTACCAAGAGTAAAGCATACTCAAATCTCTACTTCAAAATCATGTATAATGAACCAGTAATATTACTACTGTATGTGGATGACTTATTCTTAACTGGAGAAGAAAAGCTCATCGCTGAATGTAAAAAGAGACTTGCCGCAAAATTTGAAATGAAATACCTTGGCCTAATGCATTACTTCTTAGGTCTTGATGTATGGCAAAGTCCAGAAAGAATCTTCCTTAACCAAGGGAAGTACACAATCGAAATCTTAAAGAGATTTGACATGCTAGAATGTAAGTCCATGAATACACCCATGGAAATGAAGCTGAAGCTGTTGGTCGATACTTCATCAGACTTAATAGATGCCACACTGTATAGACATATTATTGGATCAATGATGTACCTGACGAACACCAGACTAGACATTTGTTTTGCAGTGAACACCTTGAGTCAGTTTCTGGTAGAGCCCAGACGTGTTCACCTAGTGGTGGCAAAACATGTGATGAGGTACCTTAAAGGTACAATGGATTATGGTCTCAGCTATGACGGAGATCATGACTTCACATTGAGTGGATACACTGATGCAGATTGGGCAGGAAACCTTGCTAACAGAAAAAACACTTCCAGATGTTGTTTCAGTTTGGGATTAGCCATGATCTCGTGGCAGAGTAGGAAGCAATCCAATATTGCTCTCAGCACAGTGGAAGGAGAGTACATTGTCGCATTTTCTGCTAGCTGCAAAGCTATATGGATTCGAAAGTTGTTGACTGGCCTATTTGACTTGGATATGAGAGCAACCGTGATTCTATGTGACAACCAGAGCTGCATAAAGATGACAGAGAATCATGTATTCCACGACAGGTCGAAGCACATAGAGATCCGCTATCATTTCATCCGTGACATGGTATAGAGAGGAGCCTTGAAGCTCCAGTACATTAGCATGGATGAACAAGTTGTTGATGTGTTGACCAAACCTCTATCTCGTGTAAAGTTTGAACACTTTCGAGATAAGCTTGGTATAGTCCAAAAGGACCCTCCCTGAAAAGGGGAGTATATATATATTCCTTGCTTCTGACCTCGTTGTTAGACGTAAAGCAAGACATTGTGTGTTCCTTGCTTTTGACCTCGCTGTTAGATGTAAAGCAATATGAGTCATTGCTTATGACCTCGCTATTAGACTTAAAGCAAGACGTTGTGTGATTCCTTGCTTCTGACCTCATTGTTAGACATAAAGCAAGATGATGATGTGTTCCTTGCTTCTGACCTAGTTGTTAGACGTAAAGCAAGATGATTCCTTGCTTCTGACCTCGTTGTTAGACGTAAATCAAGATGATGATGTGTTCCTTGCTTCTGACCTAGTTGTTAGATGTAAAGCAAGATGATTCCTTGCTTCTGACCTCGTTGTTAGACGTAAAGAAAGATGATGATGTGTTCCTTTCTTTTGACCTAGTTGTTAGACGTAAAGCAAGATGATTCCTTGCTTCTGACCTCGTTGTTAGACGTAAACCAAGATGATGATATATACCTTGCTTCTGACCTAGTTGTTAGACGTAAAGCAATATGTGACTGACACTGAGCTACCAGCTTGTCAGCTGTGACATTGAGCCAGTGTAGTACTGTGATGTGTCAGCCTAGTGTTGTGATGAGGTATCATTTTTACTGATACATATTGATGCAGATGATGATGGCATTCTTTCGAGAATGATGATGCTGCCAATGAAGAAAACTTCCGATGACTCGTAAATATGTCAGCCAATGTTCCAAGATGATATTGACGATACTGTCCTCCTAATGCCACTGATGATGCAGACCTCTCTCGCCTGATGCTGTTGAAGAATACCCTTCTTGTTAAGGGGGAGTGTTGAAATAATGTAACTGTAAAGAGTATTCTTATTATTATTATTATTTTATTCATAGGATTAATCCCCAATGTGGATTAATCATGTCGGTAATTGTATTAGGACCAAATCCCCTTTTGCGGATTGGCCAACAGACAATTATAATAGGCAGAATAAGAAGTCGGCCCCAGCAGTTAATTAAGAGACCCAGAAATATAATAAAGGTGGGTTTACCCACCCAGATTGAGAAGATGGCCCTGCCGGTGAAGAGGCACTTCACACGTGCCAGAACTTGTATAAATACAAGAGGCTAACACCTCATTTGAACACAACTCACTTGCTCAGTTTGAGAAACAAGTTCTGATCTGTTACCGGCAAAGGAGAGAGGGAGAAGAGTGACGCATCTTTTGGAGAGGACTATCTGTATTGGTTTGAGTTATCTCTTGAACATTGTATTGGCAATTTATGATAAGGAAGTTTTTGCTGGGTTTTCTTCCCCTAGAGGGTTTCCCAGGATAAATGTCGTGTATCTTGTGAATGTCTATTTCTCAGTGATCTTGTTCTTATGTTGTTGTTATATATTGAAATGCAAAGAACTATAATAATGGCATAAACATTCACAGTGAATTTGTGGACCATGCATTGGAAATTCGCAAGCATAGTTTCCTCTGGTTCAATCTTGTGTAAAAATGAAACCACCTACCTCAAGCATAGTTTCCTCTGGTTCACACTTGTGTAAAAATGAAACCAAGTCCAAGCATAGTTTTGGCTAGTTTTAAGCTAGTGTAAAAATAAAATCTATCCTAAGCATAGTTTTTTTTTGTTTTAAGCTTGTGTAAAAATGAAAACAATCTCAAGCTTAGTCTTTGTTCTTTCTCATCCTCATAAATCAAGGAGAATGTAACCCAGTAAAATTTTATCACTTTTTCGGACTCGTAAAAGTTATACGAAAAAGGAACCCCCTGGAGTTCCCTTTAAGCTCTTTTCAAACTCTCTAAACATAAAGAGATTGTCGAGCGATCTTATTCTTTTCATGCTCGTTAAAGTATTAGAAAGCGTGCCTGTTGAGCCTTATATTATCTCTTTTTCAGTTTCATCATACTACTTTATGAAAAATGACATTTTTGGAGTTTCCTTTAAGTGTTTTTAAGACTCTAAATATGAAAAACCATAGAGTTTACTTTCTTTGGACTCGTAAAACAAACATCGAAAGGCTCATATGGGACCGAACCACTCCTTCCTAGGGTTCGTTAAATATACTCCGAGGGACTCATCTGAAGAATGAGCTTACAGTCCAAGCATACGTTATCCTCCTCAAGCTTGTGTAAAAATAAAGAGGTACTCGCCAGAAATGGTGGGGGGGAAATTGGGAAAGAAATGTATCTAAACCTGTATTCTATGGAAGAGTCACTTTTGAACATGACACCCTTTCACTCACCTTCTGTCTAGGTTGGAAAATCCACTTGTCTCTTGATCATACTCCTTTATGAGATTACAAATTGGTCTGTGGTCCTTGTTGTTGAGTCAGTATTTCCAAGACAGTTTTCGTGTCGTCAATATGTTCAAAGAAAAGTTCAACTCGTAAATCCTTCTATTGCGTTGGTCATTTTTGCAGTCCTTAAGCCTTCTATTGTGTCGTCCATCCCTGATTCAGTCCTAAATCACTTGTTACTTTGATCTACCTCAAATCTTTTTACCCGTTTCGTGTCATTAATGGGGGATACATCAAGGCCCTCCTGTGACGAGTCTTTTCATGTCGACTTCAACTCATTATCCAGGAATTAGACTTAGATACTAATTGGTACCTTGGAAATTGCATGCCTCAATGGCAGGTTTCCTCGCTTTTCGACAGTGGGTTTTCATTATCGACCCATGATCGGAAGATTTCGTCGAGTGTTCGACTTCAGCTCACAAATTTGCATTTGTTGGATTGTATTAGAGTGCCTTGAGGATCATTGACATTAATGGTGATTTCCCTCGCACTTGTTAACGGTATACACTAATGATCGGTAATCAAGTGGTTTCTACCATGTTCGACTTCAGCACATGTATTCGCATGGTTAGGTTCGTACTATAGAGTGGTGGAGATGAAGACCCTCGATCTTTTCTGATAGATTCAGGTTGCATTGGAGTATATTCAGATTGTACTGGTGCATATATCCACAGTGTATGGCTTATGGCTATGTTCAAATTTCAGTCTTTAACACATAGATCCACAGTGTATTTTTGGTGGCTATGTTCAGATTTGAGTCATATTGGCATGGATCCATAGTGCATTTTTGGTGGCAATGACTTGTCTTACTTGACATGGATCTTTGCATGTCGGCATGTATGCTTTGAGAAATTTGTATTTTGAGTATGGAAATGCCTACCTTAGTGATGATATATTATTGTACTATATTTCCTTGTTTGTTGGCAGGTTTCCAACCGACTGTTCCTTGTTCCCTACACACACTCGACAAAGTATTTCAGCTATCACTCTGTTCTAACTTCATACTTTGGGGGGCTCTCTGTTACACATTATTTTTTTCACCCTTATGACCATTAATGATTTAAACCTATCCTTTGTCTTTAGAAATATTCCCTTGCGGACATGTGAACTTTGCCTTGGATTACATACCCCTATACCAAGACAGAAACACTACGAATGGACACTAACTTCCCTTTGAATTCAGTTCGATCAATTAGAAAGAGAGAAGGAGAAAGAGTGTGATACACCTTGTTTCGAAGTTTGTCCTCGTTGCTCCCAGTCTGAGCTTTGAACTCCAAACTCCTTAGCGCAACTCGATACATGCAATAGGCATCAAATACTCTGTTTTATTCCTTGTGCATTTTTAATTGTGTTGCGCACATCTCCCTTCCGACTCTGTGTTATTCCTTGCATTAATTAGTTTACCTCATTATTTTAATATCTAGATATATTTTCGATTTTATTTACAGATTAAACTATTTTATTTGCAACTTTAGCAACATGCATCCACTTCTGCACGTTCTGGAGGCCTATGCCTTGTTCTTGAAGCTTAGCATGCATCCACTTCTACACGTTCTGGAGGCTTGTGCCTTGTTCTTGTTCTTGAAGCTTAGCATGCATCCACTTGTGCGTGCTCTGGAGGCCTATGCGTTGTTCTTGACTCTTGATCAAAACATTGATCTCTCGAAAAATGTTCATTGATTAATAAAAGACCGAGTCTATGGCAATGTATTCATTTAGTAACAAATTTGTTACAATGTAATGTCAGTTGGGTTATGGTTTACTTGTAAATGGATGAGAGGTTGATTTTCAATTATTTGTTGTATATTATTTGGAATGGTATTTATACAGTGCGATCTAGATATTATTGTATACTCTCTTTCGTCATGGTTTCTGGCGTAATATTGTTAAGGCAAATAATCAATCGTTGTGGTTGGTGGGATAGTCACCAAATAAATCGACGCTATTGAAGAAATATTGGATCATCATCGTAGGTAATCGAGTCTTCTTCCGAGGCTTCCATTAATCGTATAATTGTTTTATGGTAAAACTAGAAAACCTCAACACACCTTTACAATCGTTAATAAAATGAAAAGTCTTATTACTTCACCGACTGTCAAACCCTTAAACGCCCTACTGAATGCTCTATTGATTCGTGATTCTTTAAATACATAGATATCTGTGGCGTCTCAAGGTTAGGAACCCGTTAAACCATTGAACCTATGGTATTAAATTCAATGGTAATGTTAGTTTAAATATGACTGCGTTTAATACTCTTCAAGTCTCTAGAAACCTGTGTAAATATTACATAATACATGTGTAAAACATATTATATAGTGTAGATACAGACCTGTAGTATAACGTTAATTTTATAATTTGGCACCTTGATACAAAATATCAACCAATGGAACCTTGATACAAAATATCTTTAAATTTTTTTTATATATATTATAGATCTTTGCGTGTGACTTAGAGTTAACTGGGAGATGTAAAGTAATTTAAACTTATTGGTTAAAGGACGTGTATAGTTCATCACGATTAGCTAACACAACACTGAACGATCTATTAAGTTATATTAAGATTGAAGATTACATGCCATGCATGCATTCAGTCTGATTAAATTTTATATTAATGCATTCAATTATATATGTGACTAAATATGATTAGGTAAATATGATTAGGTAAATGTAAAAAAATAAACACATAAACTGATGTCTTTATAATAGCTAGGAAGTTAATGATTGAAATCACAGCCATTTATTTTGTGTGACTACTAAGAATATTCCAGCCATATTTAATCATGTCCATAGAAAACTTATTAAGCACTAAACCCCTATTAAATCTGCCCATTGTCAATAGGTGTACGCCTTTCGGCGTAATTATTACTAGCACAACGGCAAAATAGCTGATGGTGAACGCCAAAAGGCTGAGAAGATGAAATGAATCTTTAAAAGAATATATTAAATTTTATTATCTATTAACAAATAAATTGTTGGGCTTCATTTATGTGGTGTTAATATTTTAATTTCTGTTAATCACTTACGTGGCAATCAGTTAGCTATCAAAGTAATTTTTAAATATGATTAGGTAAATGTAAAAAAGTAAACACATAAACTGATGTCTTTATAATAGCTAGGAAGTTAATGATTGAAATCACAGTCATTTATTTTGTGTGACTACTAAGAATATTCCAGCCATATTTAATCCTATCCATAGAAAACTTATTAAGCACTAAACCCCTATTAAATCTGCCCATTGTCAATAGGTGTACGCCTTTCGACGTAATTAGTTAATAATAATAATAATAATTGTTAATAGTATTAATAATATTTTTAATTGACATATATTGAAATAAAATATATAAGTTAATATATATGAGTTAAAATATATAGGTTATGATTATTAGAGTTAGAGTTGATTAATGTAGTTATTATTAATATATTAGTTGTGTTAGTTATTATTAGTTAATAATAATAATAATTGTTAATATTATTAATAATATTTTATATTAATAAACACATTAATATATAATAATACTTTATTAAATTCATAAATAAAGCATTAATAATACTTTATTAATTAGTCATTATTAGTCATAATTATATTTATTAAAAATATTATTATTACTTTATTGTTATTATACATAATATAGTAATAATAAATAATAAATAATAATGTTAATTATTAACTATATTATTAGTGATTATTATTAGTTATTATTAATATACTTAATTAGTTATATCATACTAGGGTTACTTTGCGTGTGATTTAGAGTTAACTAGGAAGACCTGTAGTATAACAATAATAGTTAATAATAATAATAATAATAATCATACCAAGGTTATTATTAGTTAATAATAATAATAATAATAAGTGTTAATATTATTAATAATATTTTATATTAATAAACACATTAATATATAATAATACTTTATTAAATTCATAAATAAAGTATTAATAATACTTTATTAATTAGTCATTATTAGTCATAATTATATTTATTAAAAATATTATTATTACTTTATTGTTATTATACATAATATAGTAATAATTAATAATAAATAATAATGATAATTATTAACTATATTATTAGTGACTATTATTAGTTATTATTATTATACTTAATTAGTTATATCATACCAAGGTTACTTTAAGGATAAGTATGTATAATATACATATCCTTTATACAATAATTATTAATTAATCATAATAATTAATTATGTCAACACTAATTTGTTAACAATATATTAAGGTCAATTATTAGGGTTACCATTATAAGACTTATGTTTATTTTAATGGTTTGGGAATATGGTTTAAACCTTAGGTGGAATTTAATATTTTTAATATATGGGCTTTAATGAAAGTTCTATATGTGTGAGAGACTTGCTTTGTTAATTATCCCACCTATTATAACCCTATGTTTCATAGGATCACCTAGTGATTATGACCTCTTCTTCTAGTTGCATTATATTGTAAATAATATTTTATTTTGTAAATGATTTACAAAATAAAAAGAAAAAGAAAATAAAAGAAGAAAAAATATAAAAAATAAAAGAGGGTATAAAAAGAGAAAATGACAAAACCCCATGAAATAAAGTTGGCTTGATTCATACTGTCTAACCATGATCAAGCTCTTTCAATTTATGCAGATAGGATAGTGAATAAATTGGGCTAAACAATTTAATCTTAGCCTAATTAGATAGGTTAGTGAATAAGTTTGATCAAACAATTTAAGCTTGGACAAATATCTTAGGTTAGAGTAATTTTTAGCCCAACAGTTTAATATGGGTTAATGTGCTAGGTAACTAGATTAGGATATAGGTTAGCATGTCTTATTTCAATAAAATGGATTAAAGGTTGACTAAAATGCCTTTGATTTGAGTTTAAATGATGTATTTTTGACCCCTTGGTGACAAAATGAAGAAAGGGTAAGCTGCAAAAACCCATAAAATGTTGTTATCCTAATTTTTGCGATGATATGTCAGTTTGGCGCTTTGTGGTAAAGAGCGCACTAATCTCAGCGGCTCATCAACGCGCACCAAGATCTACAGTCAGCATCTAATAACATACCCCCCTGACCTTTCTTCCCTTAATGGTGGAGCGGGGGTCCGAGTTGGTGGTATTTCCTGAGAGGGCCCCTCATAACGTGGTGGATTTTTTGTTAACTCAAACCCCCCTCACTCCTTACCACTTACTGCCTAACCCCCCCTCCCCCCCTCTGAGTAAACCGCCAAACCATTCTTCCATACCACTCCACTACACTGCCTACACATCATACTCCACTCACATGTCGGTTGTCACATCTCCATCCACCCATCATCCATTCATTACCCTCCACGACACATTCGATATGTCCGTTAGACAATCAATGCAGTCGGCCATTACCGTTACCTGTCTGAATCAACATCTGCTCCATAACGAACACCTCGTTTAGCTATTAAACTCTGTCTTTCCACCATTCTGCATTGTTCATCGATCTAGATGCAGGTGACGCCATCATATCCCGTTCTCAAGAAAGTCGCAATCAAAGCTCCCGATCCACGACCGCCATTAAAGCCTGGTAAACACAGTTAACATTTTTTCAGTTTGCAGGTATTAGTTGACGATGGTGCCCAAATCCAAATCCTCTGAGACTGTAGAAAACCCTTTCCTCCCTCCTCTCATCGATCTGGATCATATCCCCCTGGCCGATAAAGATTATTTAATTGTAGAACCGAAGTGTGAATTCGACTTTTTCGAATTACACTTCTGGCTCAAGGATGTTTTTCCAGATTAGAGCAATGAGATTGAACTCTAGGAGTCCAATATTCCACTATACGTGTTTCCCCAGACATATAATTTTCCCGAATTTGCTCTGAAATGTCAATCCCACTATCTTCCCAGCCAAAGGGCCATTGTCTCTTTGTTTGGAGAAACTCCTTTCACCATCACCCCTCAAACGATAGATCAGATACTACAGATACCCAGAAATGACTCTGCCTCCCCCCTTCTCCATTGAAATATTGACTGAGTTATACCATAAATTATCTTTTTCGCAGAGAGCTCAAATCTTTGAACTTTTCCTACCTGAAAATGCTCAATTACCAAAGAAGAATCCCCCATATCATTCCTCCATCTTCTCAGTTAAAGGCAACCAGATCATCTCATCCCTATGTTGCCTCCTAGAATGTTATTCTGATGAATGGGTGGATGAACCCATTCTAGGTTTTCTATGCATTTTCTCTACTGAGGAAAAGTCCACTACACAGTTTGACTACAGTCAGTTTCTAGCTAACAACATCCATGAACAACTGTTCAAGTTTTCTACAGAAGGTATGTTCAGGTATTCTTCAAAATTGGTGTACCTGTTCCTCTTTTTCCAAGCAGACAAGTTTTCTTTCTCCCAGCAGAAATTGGACCAAGATGGTAACCCCAACCTGTAACCTCTTGGACATCCATAGTGAGGAAGAACTCATCTGAGTTCAACTTGAAATAGTTTATCGACCAATTCTACCATCCAATCTGTAGTGTCCCCAAGATCGAGCCTTTTGTAAGTCTGATGTATGAAATGAATTGTAAATATGTGTTATAGGTTGGTGATCCAAGTTTGTATAATCCAATGGGCTTATGTGATTGTTAGGCTAGAGAGCCTAAGGGTTGGAGGCCAAGGGCCTGATTTTGTACCTGTATGTATGTAGCACATTAATAAAATATAAACATCGCCACGTGCAGACTGACCATGATGAATGAGTGATGGGGGACTGAGCTTCCACAGAGTGGGCAAGGAATTACGGGTTGGAAGGTGGGAAAATGGGCTAAGTGCTAAGCCTAGGGGCTTAAGCCTTGGGGAATAATATTTTAATATTATTCCGAAAGACATGTGAATATTATGTTTTTACCCTAAGTTCTTTTGGAATGACATGTGACTTCCAAATGGTGGAAGGAACGCACGCTGATGGAAGCATGCAACATCATGGGTGACAAGTGTCAACCCAAGCACAGGAAGATAAAACTGTTGAGTTGAGCCGTGATGGGGGTTCCTCCTCACTCTACCCGACCGTATGAATGTGAACAGTCTGACCTCTGCAAGAATACCCTGGTGTATCTTCTGAACGGTTAAAGAACAACATTTCTCCCTATGCTCATGTGCCTAAACCAAAAGTTGAGAAATTCATGAACCAGGCAGAGTGGGAGGAAAACACTTTGATAGACACTGAACAACAGCCTTCACCTGCCCTCATTTCAAAAACAAGCACTCCACAGGTACCAATAGAGAAGAGACCCAGAAAAGAAGTCTCTCCTTTAGTTACAAAAGTCTCAGCAGAGGATTTCCAGGTCGACAGAAAGAGGCCCAAGATCAGCCATACTCCTGATAGGTCTAGAGAAGAAGAAACTCAGTCCACCATAGTAACGGAGGGACAACATTCACCACTTTTCTTAGGCAGCCAACAAATTATGTCCACTTCCTCGTCCAAGAAACAGACTGATACCACACTGTCAACTAAATCTTCACAGGATTCTGCAGGACTCAACATCTTTGAGAAGTATAATTTGATAAAAAATAAGAATGAGTTGTTGACCAATAACACCTATGCACAATTCTGGAAGCAGACATCAATAGTGAAACATAGGTTATTCTCTTCTTTTGACACAGAAAAGGAAGGATGCACATGGTATTCTTGCAGGCACAGGTGCCTCATCCCAAGGATATTTCTGATTACAAGAGGTCAACATTTGAGTTTGACGTAAAAGAGGTGCATCCAGCTGATCAGATGGATATGCACAGACAAACTAGTGAAATGATTTTCTCCACACTGGAAAATACCTCCATGACTGCTACAAAGTTGCAGTTCTCCTTAAACAATGTCCAATCTCAGTTGAAGCTGGAGAAGATATCTTCCCTAGCAAAAGATAACAAGATCAAATCTCTGGAGGAGTTGGTATTGAAAATTGCATATGATCCATCCAATGTCAATGCAACAGAAAAAATCCTCAAAAAGAAGAATGTTGATATAGCATCCTTAAGGAAACAACTGAAGATCCCAGCCACTGAAGATCCACATGCAAAATAAATGGTTGAGACTGAAGGCCAAAAGGAGGAAATGTTGAAACTAATCATGGAGCAGAATGTGCATATTAAGGAGATGGAGGCTGAGCTGGAGAAGTTAGTCAAAGAGAAGGAACAAAATGTGCCAATGGAGGTCATCCCACTGAATGTAGTTCCCCTCACAGGAATTAGCACAACAACAGCAACAGCAGTAGCGGCCACAACAGAAGAACTTCCATCAGCCACTCCAGTGACACCTCTAGATGCATCAGAAAAATTGGCAAAGTCAATGGAGGATATGACCCTACAAGGACAAGAAATCAAAAGACTGCAGGATGAGATCAATAACCTACAGAAGATGAAATCCACATTTCAGGCTAGCTACAACACTGAGATGCACAAATCACAGAGGCTCAAGGAAGAACTACAACAACTGCAGAAGGAGACTATCATGTCTAAGACACTGTTAGAAGCCAAAGAAAACATCTGGACAGACATCAGCAATTCCATGACAGAGATATGGCCCCTTATACAAATTGTGTTTGAACAGCATGAGCTGGTGCATACAGCGAGACAAGCCATTGACAGGATAAGGGGAGAATTGGGAGAAATGCCCATAGAGGCCACAGAAATTATCAGGTTCCTGAATTCCAAAACCAAAGAAGAGTTGGAAGCGTTGCAAATTGAGGATAGGACAGAAACAATCCTGGAGGTCAAGAAGGTTTTGACCAAAAAGGGATTAATGCTGCAACTTGAGGAGAAATCTCAAACAATGGATATTGGAGTTCAGAGGTTTTTCAGCAAGGTTGACTCACTGCAAAAGAAAGGTCTTTCAGGTTTGTTAGTAATCAATAATAAACTGATTACTCTGTCAGACTACAAACAGAAGATACTCACAGTGGCTAAAGATGGTTCCAATTTTGCTAGCATAAAAAGGAGCATCACTGGTAAGGATTTCTTGGAAACTCTACAGTTGGACCTAAGCATCCAACATGAGATCAAGTACATATTCATAAACCCAACCTTTTCCAAGTATACAGAGATGGATGAAACATACAGAAGTCTACTCAAGGTCTCCATCCCTAGTCAAAAGAGATGGGAAGACCTGTGCGCTTTGATTGAGTAGATATGATGTGGATGTCCAAGTCAGCAGGAAGACAGTCAAAGTCAAGTTGATGAATCACCAACAACTTTCCCCAGAATCAGCACCAAGGATTCGAGAAGATCATTAGGATTCCTATTATTTTGTAATATGTAATCGAGTTAGTTATATTTTCTTTCCGCAATATCCTAATCATTAATGACAGGATCAGATGTAATTTTTGTATAAATACTTCATACTTCGAAGTATTGAGGGTTGATGTTTGCGCCCAGGAAGTTATCTCTGTAACCTTTTTGAGAATATCGACCAATAATAAAAAGATTGATTCACAGGATTCTTGTGTTTGGATGTTGGTGATGTTATTCTTACTCTGTTAATGTTCATCTTACTCTGTTATCATTTTTTTTTTCTAATTATAATTATTAAAAGGAAGTTAAAGAACGGAATTTGCCTCGTTTGCTCTGTCTCTCGCTTTTTATCGATCTCCATGTTATTCTTTTGATTTTAAGTTAAGAAATTCTTGATTGCTTCTTTACTTAGTTGAATCGCTCACCTGTTCTATATTTTCACCACATTTAATTCTAAATCGATCCAACATATTTACTATCTCGCCCTGTGAAGAAACTTTTAAAAGATGTAATATGATCTTAACCTTTAACACAGACCCCATAGTCCATGGATGTTTAATCCAATACTTTCAGTCATCTTTATAAACAAAACAAAACAAACCCAGATTCATTTAACTAGCCTAATATTCAAAACTCAAACAGATCTTAATCATATAGAGAGATCCCTCTCTGAAACTGGCAGGGCTAGATCCCAGTTTCGAAAATGGTTTTGGTAAGTTACCTATGTTAATTTATTCTTCCCTTAACAAAATATGGGAATTACAGAGTGCTAACATAGTGGCAACCATACTGGGGAACTGAACAAACTTTCCATCCTTACGAATTCTTTTCCCTAGATAAAGAAAACTTTATTTCTGAACAATTAAAGATCAACCTTTTAAGAGATAAATGTTCAGAGGTTGTTGAAGTTTGTATATATTAATTTAGATTTCTTAAAGCTTAAAGTTTTGGCTCCTAAAAGAGTTCACACTAGATCTCATCCTGATCCAGAACCTGTAACAATTGTAGATAATCCCAAAAAAATACTCAGAAAAAGAAACACAGTAGAAGGTCATGGGAGTAGCAGTCCTCTTCTCAGGGAAAGTTCTCTTCCAGAGAAACTTATCACAATCCATGATATTGATTTTGACTTACCTTTTGAACACAACCTTTTCAGAACCAAGTCTGATAGTTTTTTGGATGAAATAGTATTAGATCAAACCTTTCTCCAACCTAAAACCCTTGAAAGGATTTCTCCTAGAACAGATTTTGATCAACAGTTTCTTCAAGAGTTTGACAAATTAGAAGATCTAGTAACAAATCTTGATCAAGCTTTGTATAAATCTCATTTCCAACAGTCAGTTGAACTTTTTACCATTTCTATTGATGTTTCTACACTCAAACCTCAAGTAACTCAGAATATACCTCCTAGTTCTACATCATTTACATCCTCTATCACTTCTCCTCCAATCACACAATTTGTCATTCAGCCTCCTCCACCAATCATGGCAGCGAGATATGCTCCCTTGGTGTTAGCTTCTCCTTTACATCCCATGCCCCAGGACTATCAAACCAGGCTTCCTCAGTTTGATGGTACTGTAACTCTTAATGCACAACAACATGTCGATAAAATGAATGATTACTTTGATTTGCAGGAAGTTGACGAGAAAGATGTCCAGATGATACTTTTTGCACAAAGTCTAAATGGAGATGTCAAAAAATGGTTTAATACATTACGTGCTACTAGAATGACTGACATTTCTACTTTCCACCGAATTTTTCTCGACAGATGGGAGGTAAAGAAAAACCCTCTTCAAATTTTATCAGAATATGAAAATATCAGAAGGAGTCAAGGGGAAATGGTACAAGACTATTGACTTTGTTTCAATAATCTCTATAATGAAATTCCTGCCGACATTAAGCCTCCTCAAGGTTTGGCCTTAATCAAGTTCCTTGATGGATTTAATGTGGATATGTCCTACCTTATGGATTTAATGCGGATATGTCCTACCAACTAAGAGAGAGGAATTCGGCCACTCTAGAAGACATGCAGAAGAGTGCAGTAAGTGTTGAAGCCAATCTGTTGGCTAGGAGAGACAGATAAAGAACTGAAAGAAGAGTTGTAATTAAGGAGGAACCTACTACTTCTACCTTTACTTCATATGCTAGGATTGACTCCTTAGTCAAAACTGTGGGAATTTTAATGGAAAGGCTCGAGATCGGTGACAGGAACCCTCCTAGAGAGAATCAGCTTGCTCCCCAGATTTGAAACCCAAATTTCAGAAGGAACCCTCCCCAGATCAGACAGAGAGAGCCCAGAGACCAAAGGGAATAGAGAGGTCTTGATCAGTAGATTAGGCCACCTCTTCAAGAAAACTACGTTGATGAAGGGGAGGAGATAATTGAGGAGTTGGATGACATTCACATAAACCTTATGGGGGTTAACGAAAATGATTCTATTTTTCTCACTTAGGAAGAACAAGACATGTTTCTACTTTCACAGAAAGAGGTAAATGAGGAAGAGGAAGAATCTGAACAACAGGCCTTCAAAAATTCCATAATGGAAGTCCACAGACAATACAATTTAAGAAGCAAGAAGTCTAAAGACAACCAAACTAAGAAAGCTTTTGAAGCAAAGAAACCCTCAGATACTACTCCTACGAAAGGCCCTAAAAAGAAGAATGCAAAGACCCCTGCAAAAAAGACTCCTAAATCTTCACCAAGAATATCTCATACCGAGGTTGCATCCACAAGTTGGCCTAGTACTACTGCATAGAAAACTGTGGCTGATAAACTTGATTCTCAAAGCCAAAGCATAACTTCTACTACTTTCATCTTGGAACGTGAATTAGACAAATTGAAAATTCCTATTCCCCTGTTAGAACTAATGAGAAAAAATTCTTACAGATCACAGGTGATCAAAGCATTAAGAATTGAACCAGAAATAGGCACAAAAGCATTAAACATTGAGCTAGTAGTACATACAGATACTATAAATGTTGCAGATGATCGTCCTGAGCTACTTTTTGGTCCTGAGGTGGAGGGACAAATTGACAATGGTTATGTTCCTCCCTTCTATATCAGTCTGAATATTCATGAAAAAACATTACACAACGCTATGTTGGATTCCGGTGCTTCTCACAATCTCATGCCCAAGGATGTGATTGAGAATCAGGAGCTTGACATCACCAGGCCTTACAAGGACTTATGCTCCTTTGACTCTAGCAAGGTTAAATGCATAGGTCTGATTAAAGATCTGTGTATTACCCTGGCACAAATCCCATCTAAGAGCATGGTCGTGGATATTGGGGTTGCAGACATTCCTCCAAAATATGGTATGTTATTATCTAGGTCATGGGGTGCTAAGTTAAAGGGAACTTTGTAGTTAGATATGTCTTATGCCACCATACCTGTATTTGGACAACAGAGAAGATTGTACAGAGATACTCTGATGAAGTACATGGTCAGCAGTCAAGAGAAGCCGCATAACTATCCTTTGTACTCTATTCACTCTGACCTGGACTCCTTCATTTTATATACTGATGGTGACTTGGGTAATCAAATTTCACAATTAGAGGATGATGCATCTAGCATGGAGGAAAATCAAGTAATCACTGAGGAAAGTAAAACAGAAACTGCTGAAACACCAGAACCTCTCTGGAGTATGGATTTCGATGGAGCAGTCAGTAAAGAAGGAGTTGGAGATGGGGTGTGGATACATAATCATAAAAGAAGGTATTCAGAAAGTCACTCTTACAAATTAAATTTTCATTGCACCAATACCATAGTTGAGTATGAAGCATTGATGCTCGACCTGAAGCTGTTGAAGAAACATGGTGCCAAAAGGATTATGGTAAGAGGTGACTCTGAACTGGTTGTTAAAAAAATTAAAGGTGAGTATTCTGCAAAACATCCTACACTCAGAGCTTATAGAAATGTTGTTTTCGATTTTCTACAATGTTTCACTGAAATTGACTTGCAGGTAATGCCCAGAGGCCAAAATAAAGTTGCAGATGGACTGGCTACTTCAACAACCAAATGTAAAATATCTTTCCATCCAAATCGCCAATACACTGTAGAGGTGAAATGCAGGCCGACCATCCCAGACAACATCAGGTACTGGCAAGTATTTGGCAACGATGAACAAATTGAAGATTTCCTGTAGTCTAAAAATGATTTCGAGTGTACACATATTGATTTAGATAGTGATGATGATAGTGTAAATAAATCAGACTTAGAAAATGATAGTGTAAATAAAGTAGATTCAAATGAAATAAACGAAAAAGATGAGGACTCAGATATTTTGCAACTCAAGAATAATATTTTACCTAGAGGGTTGGTTCCTTTAGAAGAGCTGTTTGATTTCAATGATGTAGCAGAAAAGCCAAAAATAGAACCTACTAGGAAAGAGGTAGAAGAATGTAATATAGGAATAGATGAAAAACCAAAAATGATCAAGCTATCCAAATCTTTACCTCCAGAGAAAAAACATAAATATATTGAACTATTCAAGGAATTTGTAGATGTCTTTGCTTGGGGTTATGAGGATCTAAAGTCTTATGACACTAGTATCATACAACATAGAATCCCTATAAAGGAAGAACATAATCCTTTCAGGCATAAACTTAGAAGAATTAATCCAAAGTTAATGCCTCTGATAGAAAAAGAGATAAAGAAGATGTATGATGCAAAAATAATAGTTCCTTTAAGATTTTCAAAATGGGTTTCTAATCTTGTTCCTACTAGAAAGAAAACTAGAGAAATGAGGCTCTGCATTGATTTCTAGAATCTCAACAAAGTCTCCCTCAAAGACAACTACCCTCTGCCTAAAATGGATCACATCTTACAGAAAGTAGTTGGAGCCAGTAGGATCTCTTTGCTAGATGGTTTTTCTAGCTATAACCAAGTTCTTGTCCACCCGAATGACCAAGAAAAGACAACATTCACTACACCCTAGGGCACCTTCATGTATGTGAAAATGCCCTTTGGTTTGATGAATGTTGGTGCTACTTTACAAAGAGCAATGGACATTTCCTTTGTAGATAAGCTTGGTATCTTTATATTCATATACTTGGATGATGTTACTGTCTACTCAAAATTAGATGAGGAACATTTACAACACCTCAGACGAGTGTTTGAAAAGTGCAGAAAGTTTGGGATCTCATTAAATCCCAAGAAAACTCTTTTTGGTTTAGAAGAAGGCAAGATGCTAGGGCATATAATATCTAAAGATGGAATCAAGATAGATCCCTGTAGAATTGTGGCCATCTAGAAGTTAGAACATCCCAGAAACATTAAGGAATTGCAATCCTTCATAGGAAAAATAAATTTTATGAGAAGATTCATACCCAATTTGGCAGAAATCCTTAGGAATATTACAAATATGCTTAAAAATGATACAAAAATAAAGTGGAACACGGAGTTTAAACAATCATTTGAGCAAGTACAACATGCACTTACACAAGCCCCTGTATTAATCAGTCCAGATTACACTAAAGATTTCTATTTATTCTCTTTTGCATATGAACACACCATTGCAGCGGTCCTTTTGCAGAAAAACAGTGAAGTCCATGAACAACCCATAGCCTTTTTCAACAAGTCATTAAGAGATGTTGCACTGAACTTCAACATAATGGAGAAACAGGCTTTTTCCTTGGTAAAATCAATTAAAGATTTTAGAGTTTATATTCTCCATTCTCATATCATTGTTTATGTTCCAAATGAAGTGGTAAAAGATATTCTGACTCAGGATAACCCAGATGGTAGGAGAGGGAAATGGATTGTTGTGATTCTGGAATATGATATAGAAATCAAACCAACTAAACTGATAAAGGGTCAAGGTTTGGCCAAACTAATGGTTGAATCAAATTTTCATGCTTTAGATATAAATTTCTTAGCCACAGTTGATGAATAGGGCGAGCAGGAGACTCCACATGTCAAAGAGGTATTCTCAAATTCTCCATGGTACACCTCATCTTTGTCTTGCATAATTTACAAGCTCCCCCTGGCCTGACAAAGACTAGCGATAGATTCTTAAAACTAAAAGCATTGAAATATTGCATTCTGAATGGAAATTTTTACTGGAAATATGTTGGAGGCATTTTACTTAATTGTTTATTAAAAGATAAATATGACAAATCATTGTAGGATTTCCATGAAGGAGATTGTGGCGGGCATCTAAGTTGGAAGACTATTGCTAACAAAATTCTTAGAGCAGGGTTTTAATGGCCCACCTTGTTTGTAGACGTTCATAAAAAGGTAACCTCCTGTCACAAGTGCCAGGTCTTTGAAGGTAAAAGGAAACTTTTGCCTTTTCCCTTGAAACCTATTTCGGGGGAAGCTCCATTCTAGCAATGGGGTTTGGACTTTATTGGTGAGATTCATCCACCCTCTTCAGGTCAGCATTAGTGGATCCTCACATCTACAGACTACTTCACAAAGTGGATTGAAGTTGTACCCTGTAGGCAAGCCACTGACTCTGTCATTATTAAATTCTTGGAAAATAACATTCTCTCTCATTTTGGATGTCCTAGGAAGATCATAACTGATAATGTAGTGACTTTCAGATCAAAAAATATAATAGAATTTTGTAGCAAGTACCAGATTACTC
Source organism: Picea engelmannii (assembly GCA_009831015.1). Classification (NCBI taxonomy): domain Eukaryota; kingdom Viridiplantae; phylum Streptophyta; class Pinopsida; order Pinales; family Pinaceae; genus Picea; species Picea engelmannii. The sequence goes on along the minus strand of ML806938.1, from coordinate 34,357 downwards.
CGGGGCACTCCATGGCCTATTACCCTCAGGGAAATGGGTTAGTTGAGTCCTCAAATAAAATTTTGGTAAATATCATAAAGAATATGTTGTAGGAAAATAATAAATCATGGCATAACAAGTTGGTTCATGCACTCCGGGCTAACAGACTTATCATAAAAATATCAATTGGTATGTCCCCATACCATCTAGTATACAAAATTGATGTTGTTTTCCCCACCTCTTTGGGTGTTCCTATTATGAAGTTGTTGCAAGAAGTACAGGCAGAGCCTAATGATACCTAAAGGAGGATAAATCAAATGATCCAATTCCAACAGTCCAGAGAGGAGGTGTATAACTAGACTCAGGTAATCCAAGAGAGCATCAAGAAGATTTATGACAAAATAACCAAGGAGGATGATTTCAATTTGGGTGATGTAGTATTGAAATGGGATTCTAGTAATGAAAACAAGGGAAATCATGGAAAGTTGGACAATTTTTGGAAAGGCCCTTTCATCATCCAGGCATTTAGAGGAAACAATGCATTCATACTCAAGGACACAGAAGGGGCAGATCTTCCAGGAGGAACTATCAATGACAGGATGCTCAAACATTATGTTCCACCAGAATAAAGATCTTAGTCACTCATCTCATTGTACAAACCATTTTTACTTTTACTTTCATGTTATGTGTGGGTGTTTTTGATCAAGTGGTTGAAGCCCGAAGAGAAGGCCCTAAGCCACTGATCAGGGTCACCATATTTACAATCAAAATAAAACAAATCAAGTTGTAGGAAAATCACTGAGGAAAGAGATTTAAAGCAGCAGGTAGCTGGATTCTTGGCACCTCACAAGGAGAGCACCATCCCCAAGTGGAGCCACTATTATAAACCTATGTTTCATAGGATCACCTGGTGATTATGACCTCTTCTTCTAGTTGCATTATATTGTAAATAATATTTTATTCTGCAAATGATTTACAAAAGAAAAAGAAAAAGAAAAAGAAAAGAAAAGAAAAAATATAAAATATAAAAAATAAAAGAGGGTATAAAAAGATAAAATGACAAAACCCCATTAAATAAATTTGGCTTGATTCATATTGTCTAACCATTGATCAATCTCTTTCAATTTATGCAGATAGGATAGTGAATAAATTGGGCTAAACAGTTTAATCTTAGCCTAATTAGATAAGTTAGTGAATAAGTTTGATCAAACAGTTTAAGCTTGGTCAAATATCTTAGGTTAGAGTAATTTTTAGCCCAATAGTTTAATATGGGTTAATGTGCTAGGTAACTAGATTAGGATATAGGTTAACATGTCTTATTTCAATAAAATGGATGAAAGGTTCACTAAAATGTCTTTGATTTGAGTTTAAATGATGTATTTTTGACCCCTTGGTGACAAAATGAAGAAAGGGTAAGCTTCAAAAACCCATAAAATGATGTTATCCTAAGTTTTGTGATGATATGTCATTTTGGCACTTTGTGGTAAAGAGCACACTAATCTCAGTGGCTCATCAGTGTGCGCCAAGATCTACGGTCAACATCCAATATCAGACCCCCCTGACCTTTCTACCTTTAACGGTGGGGGGGGGTCCGATTTGGTGGTATTTCTCGAGTGGGCCCCTCATAACATGGTGGATTTATGTTAACTCGGACCCCCCTCGCTCCTTACCGCTTACCGCCTACCCCCCCCCCTCCAAGTAAAGCACCAAACCATTCTACATACCATTCCACTACACCGCCTACACGTCATACTCCACTCACATGTCGTTCATCACATCTTCATCCACCCGTCGGCCATTCATTACCCTCCACGACATATCTGATATGTTTGTTATCCAATCAATGCAGTCGGCCATTACGGTTACTCATCCGAATCAGCATCCGCTTCATAACGGACACCCTGTTCAGCCATTAAACTTCATTTTTCCACCATTATGCACTGTTCATCGATCCAGACGCATGCGACGCCATCATATCTCGTTCTCAAGACAGCCGCATTCAAAGCTCCCAGTCCATGACCACCATTAAAGCCTGGTAAACACAGTTAACATTTTTTCAATTTACAGGTATCAGTTGACGATGGCACCCAAATCCAAATCCTCTGAGACTGCAGAAAACCCTTTCCTCCCTCCTCCTATCGATTTGGATCGTACCCCCTGGACGACAAAGACTATTTAATTGCAGAGCCGAAGTGTGAATTTGACTTCTTCGAATTACACTTATGGATCAAGGATATTTTTCTGGATCAGAGCGACGAGATCGGACTCTGGGAGTCCAATCTTCCACTATACCTATGTCCCCAAACATATCATTTTCCTAAATTTTCCCTGAAATGTCAAGCCCACAATCTTCCCAGCCAAAGGGCCATTGTCTCTTCGTCTGGAGAAACTCTTTTCGCCATCACCCCTCAAACGATAGATTAGATACTGCAGATACCCAGAAACGACTCCGCCTCCACCTTCTCCATTGAAATCTTGACCGAGCTATACCAAAAATTGTCTTTCCCGCAGAGAGCTCAAATCTTTGAACTTTTCCTACCTGAAAATGCTCAACTACCAAAGAAGAATCCCCCATATAATTCCTCCATCTTCTCAGTTAAAGGCAACTAGATCATCTCATCCCTATGTTGCCTCCTAGGATACTATTCTAATGAATGGGTGGATGAACCCATTCTAGGTTTTCTATCCATTTTCTCTACTGAGGAAAACGCCACTACACAGTTTCACTACAGTCAGTTTCTAGCTGACAACATCCATGAACAGTTGTTCAATTTTTCTACAGAAGGCATGTTCAGGTATTCTTCAATATTGGTGTACATGTTCCTCTTTTTCCAAGCAAACAAATTTTCTTTCTCCCAACAGAAATTGGACCAAGATGGTAACCCCCAACTTGTAACCTCCTGGACATCCATAGTGAGGAAGAACTCATATAAGTTCAACTTGAAACAGTTTATCGACCAATTCTACCATCCAGTGGTATGTATTCTCAGTGGAAGAACATAACCAAGGATAAATGAAGAAATTCAGAGAATTCTACACCTGTCAGACCTAGCTAAAACAGGGGACTGCTACCTCTACTAGGATCATATAGAAATCAGAATCTATGAATGTGAATTACCCCCTTACAAGCCGCCAAAGTATTTTCCTGTCAGGATATTCGCTCTAAAATATATCAGACGAATTTTATTCATTTTGTAGCTTTCAAGAGGAAACAACAGCTCAGGATCAAAGGTCAGATAGGTCCTTTCATATGCAACAGTAGAGCTGCAAAAGAAGAAGCCAACAAGTTGTTAAAGGGAATGATTTCAGTCAAAGTTTTCCATGGAACTATGACCCCTGTGGCATCATTGCAGAAACCAGGTTAAAGAACAAGATTTCTCCCTATGCTCATGTGCCTAAAGCAGAAGTTGAGAAATTCATGAACCATACAGAGTGGGAGGAAAACACTCTGATAGACACTGAACAAAAGCCTTCACCTACCAGCATTTCACAAATAAGCACTCCATAGGTACCAGTAGAGAAGAGACCCGGAAAAGAAGTCCCTGCTTCAATTACAGAAGTCTCAGCAGAGGATTTCCAGGTCTACAGAGAGAGGCCCAAGACCAGCAATACTCCTGATAGGTCTGGAGGTAGAGAAACTAAGTCCACCATAGTAATGGAGGGACAACATTCACCACTTTTCTCAGACAACCAGCAAATGATGTCCACTTCCTCATCCAAGAAATAGACTGATACCACATTGTCAACTAAATATTCACAGGAGTCTGCAGGACTCAACATCTTTGAGAAGTATAATTTTATCAAAAAGAAGAATGAGTTGTCGACCAACAACACCTATGCACAATTATGTAAGAAGACATCGACATCGCAACATAGGTTACTCTCTTCTTTTGACACAAAAAATGGAAGGATGCACATGGAATTCTTGCAGGCACAAGTGCCTCATCCCAAGGAGATTTTTTATTACAAGAGGTCAACATTTGATTTTGATGTAAAAGAGGTGCATCCAGCTGATCAGATGGATATGCAAAGACGAACTAGTGAGATGATTTTCTCCACACTGGAAAATACCTCCATGACTGTTACAAAGTTGCAGGTCTCCTTAAACAATATCCAGTCTTAATTGAAGCTGGAGAATATATCTTCCCTAGCAAAAGATAACAAGATCAAATCTCTGGAGGATCTGGTATTGAAAATTGTAGATGATCCATCCAATGTCAAAGCAACAGAAGAACTCCTCAAAAAGAAGAATGTTGATATAGCATCCTTAAGGAAACAACTTAATATCCCAGCCACTGAAGATCCACGAGCAAAATAAATGGCTGAGACTGAAGACCAAAAGGAGGAAATGCTTAAACTAATCATGGAGCAAAATGTGCAGATTAAGGAGATGGAGGTCGAGTTGGAGAAGCTAGCCAAAGAGAAGGAACAAAATGTTCCAATGGAGTTCATCCCACTGAATGTAATTCCCCTCACAGGAATTAGCATAGCAACAACAACAACCACAACAACAGAACTTCCATCAGCCAGTCCAGTGGCAACTCTAGATGCATCAGAAAAATTGGCAAAGTCAATGGAGGATATGACCCTACAAGGACAAGAAATCAAAAGACTGTAGGATGAGATCAATGACCTACAAAAGATGAAATTCACATTTCAGGCTAGCTACAACACTGAGATGCACAAATCACAGAGGCTCAAGCAAGAACTGCAGTAGCTGCAGAAGGAGACTGTCATGTCTAAGGAACTGTCAGAATCCAAAGAAAAAATATGGACAGACATCAACAAGTCCATGACAGAGATATGGCCCCTTATACAAATTGTGTTTGAACAGCATGAGTTGGTGCATAGTGCCAGACAAGCCATTGACAGGATAAGGGGAGAATTGGGAGAAATGCCCACAGAGGCCATAGAAATTATCAAGTTCCTGAATTCCAAAACCAAAGAAGAGTTGCAAGCATTGCAAATTGAGGATAGGACAGAAGCAATCCTGGAGGTCAAGAAGGTTTTGACCAAGAAGGGATTAATGATGCAACTTGAGGAGAAATCTCAAACAATGGATATTGGAGTTTAGACGTTTTTCAGCAAGGTCAACTCACTGCAAAATAAATTTCTTTCAGGTTTGCTAGTAATCAATGATAAATTGATTACTCCGTTAGACTACAAACAGAAGATAATCACAATGGCTAAATATGGTTCCAAGTTTGTAGGCATACAGGGGAGCATCATTGGTAAGGCTTTCTTGGAAACTCTACAGTTGGACCTAAGCATCCAACATGAGATCAAGTACATATTCATAACAAAGCCAACATTTTCCAAGTACATAGAGATGGATGAAACATACAAAAGGCTACTCAAGGTCTCCATCCCTAGTCAAAAGAGATGGGAAGACCTATGTGCTTTGATTGAGTAGAAATGATGTGGATGTCCAAGTCAGCAGGAAGACATTCAAATTCAAGTTGATGAATCACCAACAATTTTTCCCAGAATCAGCACCAAGGATTTGAGAAGATCATTAGGATTCCTATTATTTTGTAATATGTAATCTAGTTAGTTAGATTTTCTTTCCACCATATCCTGATCATTAATGGAAGGATCAGATGTAATTTTTTTATAAATACTTCATACTTTGAAGTATTGAGGGTTGATTTTTGCACCCAGGATAAATTATACTTCAATGTTATGATGAAAAGTATAAATTATTAAATGATTTTCTATCAATGTCCTTAGAACCAATATAAATAAAATAGATTTATTATCAATGTCCTTAGAACAAGTATAATTCACCATCTACAAATTTAAAGATGATTTGTTATCAATGTCATTATATAATTCACCATTTACAAATTTAAAGATGTTTTGTTATCAATGTCATTACAACAAGTATGATTCTAAGTTTCCTTCTATGTACTACAAACAAAAACGGATGTTGCAACATGACGAACATAGTAATGTTGCAATGTGACATAATATGAGGAGCATATAATGTTGCAATGTGACACAATATGATGAACATATAATGTTGCATGGACATTTAATGTGTTGCAATGTGACGAACATATAATGTTGCAATGTGACACAAATATCATGTCATCGCAATGCAACGACCATAGCATTGTCATCGCAATGTGACAAAGATAGCCTTGTTGTCACATTGTGACGAACATGGCCTCCTCATCATAATGCAATGCAAATATCATGTCATCGTAATGTGACACAAATATCATGTGATAGCAATGTGACGACTATAACCTTTTCGTCGCATTGTGATGAACATGGCCTCCTCGTCACAATGTGATGCAAATATCATGTCATCAAAATGTGATACAACTATCATGTCACCGCAATATGATGAAAATATCATGTCATCGCAATGTCACACAAATATCATATCGTCGCAATGCGAAAACCAAAGCCTTCTTGTCGCAGTGCGATGAACATAACATCGGCCCAATTAATGCATTAAGGCTATGTTCAACCTAGGATATTTACTAAGGCTATGTTCAACCTAGGCTATTTAATAAGGTTATGTATTAATACTTTATTAATGTATTATTAAAATGTGTTAGTGTATTAGTGTATTAATACTTTAGCGATGTATTAATTAATAATGTATTAATAAATTAATATAATACATTATTAAATTATCAATTAATTAATAATTTACATTATACATTAATGAAAATTAATACTTTAATTTAGACATTACATTAATGTAATGATGCATTATTTATGTATTAATACTTTAATAATGTATTACTATTTTATTAATGTTTTAATGTATTAATACTTTACAATATACATTAATGTATTAATGTCATCTGTAGTCATGGTCATGGCTAGCCATGATCTTCTATAGACAACAATTGTCAAACATGGTTAACCATTGTGAACCATGGTCAACCATAGTGAAGGTCATGCATAGTGAAGTTCTAGGGAAGTTAACATTGGTCATGTTCAACAAAATTTAACATTGGTCATGGTCAACCATAGTGAACCATGGCCATTGCCAATTAATGTATTAATACTTTAATAATGTACTATTAATGCATCGTCCCAATTACTAACATAGTAATGTTGCAATGTGATGAACATAGTAGCATCACAATCTGAAAAACATAGTAACGTCCCATTGTGTTGAACATAGCCTTGTCATTCCAATGTGACGAACATAGCCCCACCATCACAATGTGATCAACATGCCTTATCATTGCACTATGACGAAAATAGCCTTGTCATTGCAATGTCATGAACATAGCCTTGTCATCATAATGTGACGCAAATATCCTATCCTCGTAATGTGATACAAATATCCTATCATCACAATGTGATGAACATAGCCTTGCTGTCACGATGTGTTGAACATGTCCTTGTCTTTCCAATGTGACGAACATAGCCTCGTCATCGCAATGTGATGAACATTGCCTTATCATTGCATCGTGGCAAATAAAGCCTTATTATCACACTATGAAGAACATATCCCTATCATCGCATAGTGAATAACATAGCCTTATCATCGCACTATGACGAAGATATCCTGCAATGTGATGAACATAGCATCGTCGTCCCAATGTGATAAAAACATCATGTCCTCACAATGCGATGCAAATATCCTATCATCACAAAGGGATGAACATAGCCTTATTGTCGTTATGTGTCAAACATAGCCTTGTCTTTGCTATGTTCTAAACATACCCTTATCATTGCAATGTCACAATCATAGCCTTATCATTGCAATGTGACCAACATAGCCTTGTCATCACAATTTCACGAACATAGCCTTCTCGTCTCTATGTGATGAACATATCCTTGTCATGGGAATGTGATGAACATAGCCTCGTCGTTGCAATGTGACAAAAATTCTGTGTCATCGCAATGTAATGCAAATATCATGTTGTCACAATGTGATGCAAATATCATATCTTTGCAATGTGATGACCATAGCCTTATGGTGGCTATCTGACGAACATAGCCTTGTGATGACAAGGCTATGACCTCATTTAATTTAGACAAGGCCATTATACATTTATGTAAAGTAATACTTTAATTTAGACATTGCATTAATGTAATAACTCATTATTAATGTATTAATACTTTAATAATGTATTACTACTTTATTAATGTTTTAATGTATTAATACATTAGCAATGTATTAATTAATAATGTATTATGTATTAATGTCATCAGTAGTCATGATCACGACTAGCCATGATCTTCTACGGACAACAATTTCCAAACATGACTAACCATTGTCAACCATGCTCAACTAAGGTCAACCATAATGAAGGTCATGCATATTGAAGTTGTAGGGAAGTTAACAATGGTCATGCTCAACCATAGTTAACAATGGCCATGGTCCACCAAAGTTAAGCATGGTCATGGTCAACCTTAGTCAATCGTGGTCATTTTTAATTAATGTATTAATACTTTAGTAATGTATTAATAATGCATTACTACTTTAATATTGTATTTATTAAAGTATTAATAGTTTAATAATATATTTAATAGCATATTATTACTTTATTAATGTATTAAAACTTTAATAATGTATTAATACTTTATGTGGCCAACATATCCTTGTCATCGCATTATGACGAACATATCCCCCTCATCACAATGTAAAGCAAATATCTTGTCGTCACAATATGACGCAGATATAATGTCATCGCAATGTGACAAACATAGCCTCGTGACGACAAGGCTATGACCTCATTTAATTTAGACAAAGCCATTATACATTTATGTAAATTAATACTTTAATTTAGACATTGCATTAATGTAATAATGCATTATTAATGTGTTAATACTTTAATAATGTATTACTACTTTATTAATGTTTTAATGTATTAATACTTTAGAAATGTAAATTAATGTATTAATTAGTTAATACATTATAGTATACATTAATGTATTAATTAGTTAATACATTATAGTATACATTAATGTATTAATGTCATGAGTAGTCATGATCATGGCTAGCCATGATCTTCTATAGACAACAATTGTCAAACATGACTAACCATTGTCAACCATTCTCAACTAAGGTCAACCATAATGAAGTTCATGCATATTGAAGTTCTAGGGAAGTTAACAATGGTCATGGTCAACCATAGTCAATCGTGGTCATTTTCAATTAATGTATTAATAATGCATCCCTGGATGGGGCACCACCTGGACAAAGTCCGAGAACACTTGGAATCGGACGGCTAGGGGAGTTATTAACCCTGACCGCCAGCCCACAGACATTAACTCCCCCATGGCTCACACCATGAGGAGAGTAAAGGTAGTGCGCCTGGCTGGACTGTCCGGGTTAGTGGCCATGTGAGCAAGCCAAACCAGGCGTACCAGGACCAAGTTGGTTGTCAACTCGGCTTTCAATGGTGAGGAAGGTTGTCAACTCAGAGATAAGCAGCAATAAACGGGCTTTCGACCTGGTGTATCCCTCCATTATTCATCCGCCCTAGTGCATTCCTCCTTTCCTTCTCTTCGTCTCTCCTAAGAGTTCCAGTATTGCTGCTCTCTATGTTATTTTCCTAAACACCAACGTCATCCTCCCTGGTTTCGATACCCTCCACTCGCCATACATGCTCAATCCCCTCAAGCTCTTTCTCAGCACCTTCTCCTTTTCCCGCTCCTCACTACATCCTTACTCAGCCTCCATTCCCACAACCCTTCACCTCCATACTCTCCCCAGCATGCCCAGGGAAAGAGGGAAATCCAAGAGGGCCACTCGTTATTACAACACCCTCTCTCGTCATAATAGTCTCTCCCCCTCCCAACTGGCTCTTATTGCTCATTTCGTGATGACCTTCGACACACCAATCAGAGGATGTGAGAGGCTCCGCAGTCTACTCCTCTTCATCTCCATGGCGTTAGCTCGGTAAAGGAGGAAGCGTCCTCCTCTTGTGCACACATCCCTCCATCCACCCCCCCTTTTTCTTCATGGCTTGAGCTCGATTAAAGAGGAGGCATCGCCCTCATGTGCGCGCCCTCCTCTGGCCACCAATCTCTTGGCCCCCCCAATTGGCAATCCACTGGACCCCTACCACGACGATGGAAGTTGTATGGTGGAGGAGGAAATCCCCCCAAGTTGGCAAGTCGAGGAAAATGCAGCGGCAGACAACGAGATTACCACAGAGGTAGCTGGTAAGGAAGAGAAGGAGGAGTAGCCTCAGCAATTCGCAAACCGCCTCACGGAGGAGCACCTTCAAATCCTCTTCGAAAACAGGCAGAAGTAGGACGATCAGATGCACTCTCAGAGCATCCTTGGCCAAAGGATGGACATCTTGTTCGATGCATTATCATATGCTCTTGCGCGCGCTAGATGCCCTACATGCGGTCAACGGTTCACCTCAGTCTACACAATTCATGGACAATCAAGCTCGACAATGGACTAAAGCCTCCATGTTATGGTTCTTTATCAATTCCAGTTGTAGGATTAATGGCTTAGTTTACCACAGAAGCAAGATAGAAGAACATACAGCTTTTTCTTATACTGTTTATGTAGTTTTGTCAATAGCAACTCTGTCAATAGTTGGTCCAAGAGACCGTCTGAATACTGTACACACTTTTTTGTTTATGCAGATAGGTTGCAGAATTTTGTGTAAGCATTTTTGTTCAAACAGTTCTAGCACTAAGGATGATGTTTCAATCTCAGAACATCTAAGAGCCACTTGTTCTGGTTTCCCATCTGTGGCAGAACAGGTGGCTCACACTTATCATTATACAGCTTACAGATGTCATTAATATAAGGATCTACTTTTATTTACAAAATAAAATGTATTAATAATGCATTAATACTTTAATAATGTATTTATTAAAGTATTAATAATTTAATAATGTATTTATTAAAGTATTAATAGTTTAATAATGTATTAAAACTTTAATAATGTATTAATACTTTATTAATGTATTACTTTATTAGTGAATTAATACTTTAACAATGTATTAATATATTAATTAATTAATTAAGTGAATTATTAATGTATTAATTCTTTAATATGTTACATTATACATTAATGTATTAATTAATTAATACATTACATTATTAATGTATCAAATAAATAATAAGTTATATGTTACATTATACATTAATGTATTAATTAATTATTACATTAATAATAATTAAATTATTAATGTGTTAACTAAATAATACATTATATTATACATTAATAAAAAATTATACTTTAATTTATACATTATATTAATGTAATAATGTGTTTATACTTTATTATAGTCTTATTATTTAATCTACTATTAATGTATTATTTAATTTATGTACTAATACTTTATTAAAGTCTTAATGTATTAATACTTTAGAAATGTATTTATTAAAAATGTATTAATGTATTAATTAATGTATTAATTAATTAAATTAACACATTTTAGTATACTTTAATGTATTAATGTTATTTATAGTTATGACCATAAGAAATTATAATAGGGTTAGCCATTGTAAACCAAGATCATTTTCAATAAATGCATATATACTTTAATAATGTATTATTAATGTATTATTACTTTAATAATGTTTTTATTAAGATATTACTACTTTAATAATGTATTAATTACATTATGCATTAATATATTAATACTTTAATTTATACATTATAATAATGCAATATTATATTTTTAATGTATTAATATTTTAATAATGGTTTATTAAATACATTAAGTTTAATGTATTACTACTTTAATGTATTATTAATGTTTTCTTTATTAATGTATTATACTTTTGCAATATATAAATTAATAATGGATTAATTAATTAATATATTTAATAATGTATTAATATATTTATTAATTAATATATTACATTATTAATGTATCCATCAATTAATACATTATCAATGTATCAGTCAATTAATATGTTACATTGCACACACAAATGTAAATTAATACTTTAATTTATACATTAATAAACCATTAAATTATATACATTTATATAAGATATTAATGTATTACATTAATAAGTTATAATTTTTTTCACAGAGAAAAAATAGATACAATATTATTCTATTAAAATCAAGTGTTATTTCAAGATTACAAAAAAGATCTATAAGATCGTAATATCTAATAACTCCTCAAAATCTTGATATTTTGTTCTATACTTTGAGTAAGTTCTATATAGTTGTTATTTACAACTGTCAATTGCTTTACATAACATATTCTTACTTATCAAACCATGAAAGATTAAACTTCTTTCTGGTGTCTGGTTACACTGTAATGCATCATTAGAAAATCATAAAACTATATGTGTTTAACAACAATTTCTTTGAAGATCTCCTCGTAATAAAAACAACCCAGAGGGGGTTGTCCAAAGATTTTTTGGAGATTTGATTTGCCACTGTGTTGAATTCTCTATGGATATGCATGAAATGAATTCCTTCAAAACTCGTCTTTAAGCTTTTAATTTGTTCTTTCCAGCTGAGTAGATATATCAAGTTCAAATTTGAGAAATCATTAATCCAGTCAATAGTGACTTTGGAGTCACCAGCTGCCATCAAATTTCTTATGGATAGTCTCTGTGCAAAGAGAAGAAGTCCCCAAAGTCCCAAAATTTCGGCCTTCATGTTATTACCCTTTCCTCCTGCAAAATAAGCTTTATAACTATGATGTGCACTTAATTTTATGTAAATTCCAACCCCACAGTTGTCATTCACAGCTGCACCGTCAAAGAACCCTATTGGATTCTCATCAAATAAAACTGGGTTTAGTATAGAATCCACTTTGTCCACTTCTCATGTGCCTTTAAATTCTTTAATATCTAGTAAAATTCTAGAGGTAGTTCTAGAGTCCTCTCTTTGCCAATTTTCAAATAGGATTTTGTTCCTGTACTTCCATATTCTCCAACTAACCAGAAAAGGTATAAATCTCATTCTTGGATATTTTGTAAACCAATGCAATAAATTTCTTTCTAGTGTAGTTTGCATCCATGCATCTGAAAAATTAAGGGATTTTAATATTTCTTTCCATATGTTTTGAGTGGCTTCACAATGTATTATCAGATGTTATGTTGTCTCATCGTCTTTAAGACATAAACTACAAACAATAGGTCCAATGCCTCCCCTTTTCTTATAATTTTCTCTAGTGATGATACTGTCTTTTAAGCATAACCACATGAAACATATAATTTTGCTTGGTATATTAAATTTCTAGATAGATTTATACCACCATTTATAATCACCATTATGAGAATTAATAGCAATGCAATGATATGCTAAATCAGCAGAAACTGATCCAAATGCCATGTTCCATGACCACACAAGTTTATCATTTGACTTATTAAGTGAAACTCCACTGCTTTTCAACAATGCAATGTAAATGTTCCATTCATTTGACAGATCTCCAGTTAATCTAAGTTGATTGGCATTTAACCAAATTTGAGAATTGTTGAGTGTGTTTGGAACGGTTACTTATGCAATGGAATAGATACCCTTATTATTGAGGAAATGGACTAGAGGTACAGACATCTTATATGAAGAATTATCTCCAATAAAGGGATCATTTCCGATAATAACTTGTTTTTCGCTCCCTATTTGCCAACCACTACTTAATGATGTGAAATGAGCTCATAAATTTTTTCCAGAAATTAGAGTCATTTGGGTACTTGAAGTTACCTTTCCTTATCCAAGAAGTCAAGTCGACTCCTTTTATGTATTTTCCTTTAAGAATTTGACTCCAAAGACTATTACCAAAAATTCTCCTCCAATAAGATTTAGCAGCTAATGATTTGGCAAACCAATAAATATTTCTTATACCCCATCCACCTAAATCTTTGGGAGATGCAATGGTTTTCCACTTGAATAAATGAAAACATGTTGTTTTGTTCGCTCCTCTCCATAAAAAGTTTGCCATAAGTTGTTGGATTTTGTGTATAATAGAGGTAGGAACCTTCACTAAACTGAACCAATACACAAGAATACTTTGGAGTACATCTTTCACTAAAACCAATCTTCCAC
>ML806937.1:300027-337323 GCA_009831015.1 Picea engelmannii | reverse complement strand
GTCAAAGACAGTGGTTGGGGTCATAGTCAACATGGCCCTTACCCTTGAAAGAGTATCAGTGGACTACATACATAGGTTTTTATGAGCACCATAGTGACTTATCAAACACTAGAAAAGTATATGGCAACAATTTCAAGTCACTTGGTATCATGTCAAGTTAGTTGCAGGGTGTCATACTCAGTTGGGTCAATGCCTCTAGTATCAGTTTGAGGGATATTAGGGTCAAACAAATTTTACATTTATGATTTTCACTATCCCACTATCGCCCATTGGACAATTATATAACAATCATCAATACCCTTGTGTCTTTCAACACCTTGATGACACCCAAGCAGACTCATCCGAGCCTTGCTTGGTTTGCCTTAGGACCATGTTATTTTCCCTAGGGGGAGGCCCTCTTGGGATTATTTTCGAGTTCTGAAAACCTCCCACATCATAATTTTCTATGTTAAGGCTTCTTATTTCAGATTTCATAAGCTGAGGACATAATTTGCAAAAATTTCAACGTTGGCCCATTTGCTTGTCATTAAGCGGATCCTCCTAAGGACATGGTCTTCCACATAAAATAAAATAAAATATGTTAATTTTGTGGAAATTAAAGTGATTTCATCATGTATGTATTATAATAATATTTCCAACGGGCTATCATGAGCCTGATTCCGAGTCCATATGACTGGTCTACAAAGGGACAAACTTTCACATCGCCTAAAGGGCCATAATTCATAGTTGTGAATTCCTGAACATTTTTTGTTGCTATAACTGATTGGAAATGGAAATAATACCTAATATTGGTGTAGGGAAGTGTAATAAATTTCCAACGTTATATCATGTGCCTAGTTTCGACCCTTGGTTGAGGAGAACGAACCTTCGCAAATTTGTGACTAGTTTCACGGGCCAGATTAGTAGTAGCACTTCATGGTTAAAAATTTGCTTTTGAAAACCTATAATTCAGAATTTAAGTGGTCCTTTGATGTATTATATTCAAATACCTTTCCAACGATGCCTCATTTTCCTCCATCTGACATCGGATGACCCATTTAGGGTTGTCACAAGTCTATGAATTGTTTAGGCGGGACAATCTGATTAGCTAGCATAACAGAGTTTCAGGGTAGTTAAAAAAATGTTTAATCACTTCATATCAGAAATTCATGGCTACCACATTGAATTAATCGTCAATACCTTTCCGACGGTACTTCGTTTTCCCCAATTGGATATTGTATGGCGACCTGTCACCTTTTGCAAGATTGGGTATTTTTGTGGGCCCTACAAGAAAATCAGGGTTTTAGACTGCAAATATTCCTGGACAAAATTGGGGCCTAGGTGGCATCTCATCGGATTAGTGAGGGAAAATTCTCGAAAGGCTCGTCAAGACCTTTCTAAAGACATTTCCTGCTAGGGATAATTTTAAGGATGGAAATTTATTTTGAAATGTAGAAACCTTGGTGAATCTTACTAGTCCTTTATATGTCAACTATAAATGTTTGGCGATATTTTTGTATAGTTTGGCGATATTTTTGTTAAGATATTAAAATTTCTAAGGATTTTATACAGTTTTTATTAAATTTTGGCGATTTTTAAGGTAAAATAATTCTGTCCTATAGAATTTGGGCAAATAATTTTTAGAATGGAAAATAGTTTTTTAAGGAAAAGCATGAAAAATTAACCCATAGACTAAATTTAGCCTCTAAAATTTTCCATGTTCAATAGTCAGAGTCAACCTTTGACGAGCATGCATTTCAAAGAAATTAATAAAAAATTATTAAAATGGGAAAAGGGGAAGGCATGCCACACAACCTCTCCCATGTATAATTTTTATATTAAAAAAATTAAGAGATATGAAAAATGCTAAGACACTTTCCCTACCTCTCTCAGCCATTTGAGAGGTGCATTGGGGAAGAGAGGGCTTTGGCTCTGCAACGAAGGTGACTCTGCAACTCAGGGAACGCAAGCAGAGAGTAGAGAGATTTAGGTCCACAATGACATGTATAGTGCCCCATATCAATTTGCTTCCCAAGTGACTAGCTCATATTTTCAGAGATAG
The DNA here is from genome assembly GCA_009831015.1 of Picea engelmannii. Classification (NCBI taxonomy): domain Eukaryota; kingdom Viridiplantae; phylum Streptophyta; class Pinopsida; order Pinales; family Pinaceae; genus Picea; species Picea engelmannii. Next base: position 335,282 of record ML806937.1, on the reverse strand, counting down.
AAGTTTATGTTGGTTCTGAGAAAATAATGGCCTTGCATGCTGGTTTTGATTCAGATTAGGATGGTTCAGATTGAATTGTTAGTTCAATTTTAATTTTTTTTGGTTGAGAAGTTTATAAGTGATGGTTTCATTTTTTTGGGGTGGTTTTAGTTTGTAAATCCAAAATTACAAGGGGAGGGGATTCGAACCCCTTTTGGGCACCAAGCCCAAAGCCTCCAGGCCCCCTTTAAAGTTATGAAATTTCTAGGTGTTTTGCTTTATTTGCAGGCATGTACATGTAATTTCCCAGGCCAAGGGTTTCGAACCCTGGCTCCCTCCCCTTTCTTTTCTTCACTCGAAAATCCATCAATTATTATGAAAAATACATTATGGAGGGGGAGGGAATGGAACTCTCGACCTCTACCCTCAAAAACTATAGTGCCAAAACCCACTTTAATCAAAAAATTAAAATGGGGTCCGAGCCACCCAAACACCACCATCCGCGCATGCAGCAGAACCACCACCTCTTCCCTTGTCGACCTCCACTCCAAACCCCTTCTCGGCTGGCCTCTATTTACGGCTGAGCCATGGATGCCCATGCACACAGGCCACTCCTCCTCCACGGGCTCGGCCCCTTCCTCTGCAACCTTGAACAACCAAGGAAAGGAGAGGAGGGATCAACCTCCTCCACCCCTCCGCTCATTACGTCGAATCCTCCTCTACCCGGTTGGTTTATGCAAAGTGAAGGCGGCCTAGCCTCCACCTCCGCTCCCTGTCGGCTCAAACCGCCAGCGCCAGCCTCCACGTCCATCTCCCACCGCCTCTGTCGACCTGCAAGTAGAAAAAAAGCACAAATAAAGGAGCAGGGTGGTTGGTAGAGCCACCGCCGCCCCTCCTTCAGACCACCGTCGACCATTGGCCCCATCAACTAAGGAAGGTGGGAGGGTGGGTTTTTCCAGTCGACTGGCTGCGACCCCCTCTCAATCCGTGCGTCATTTTCACACCATCAACATCCTCTCCACGGACGACCTGCGACAAAGACAAAGAAATGAGCGGGGTGGCTTTCCAGCTACCCCTGCCCCTCCTTCCACCATCACGAAGCCATGATCGTCGGGTTTTAGCGCCCAGGTCAAAAGGGATAACTATTGAGGCAAGTTTTGTGAAATTACGGTCATGTTAGCGACCAGGGTTGGGGGTTTTGAGCCTATATTTTGTCGTGGGTCACATGGGGCCTACATAGGACCGGGTGTTGCGATTAAAACGTGTTCCCGGGGGTTTAGGAGCAGGGAATGAATTTTGAAATTCAGTCATATGGATCACCAGGGGCTTAGCGCCGGGGGAGGTGCGAGACATTTTGCTAAAAACAAAAATTGTTTAGGTTGTATGGGTGCGGTCATATGACCAGAAGGATGGGTCCTTTCGTATGGTATGTGGAGGGGGCTTTCAAATGTTTTAATTTTAGTTTTTTTTTTAAATATAAGTTATGTTAATTATATTGTATATATATGTTAGTTTATATATATATATATATATATATATATATATATATATATTTATTTTGAATTTATTTAATTATTTATATAAATTATTATTTTTTAATTTGTTTTATATATATTTTATCTATATTTTAAATTAATTATAATAATTAATAAATGATTATAATAAAATAAAATATGTAAAAAATCATTATATATGTTATATAGTTTATAATTATATTTTTAAATATTTAAACTTTGCCCCCAAAGGTTATTGGACAAATTAATTCCATATCTCCCTCATTTGGAGGTGAAATTTTGCCTATGAATAGTCAAAACGATCGGGGAAAAGTGTAGAATGAAACCATGGAATTCTCCTTCAAAAATTCAACCCATATTTTTAGTAGGGCCTTCCAAAGTGACAATGACTCCTTATTGGCCTGGAAAAGGCCTTCAGGGCCAAATAAAGCCAAACGAGGGAAACTCATTTCAGCTATAGGATTTTAGGCCTGTAGCATCCTTTCAAATCTAGTGTTCAACCCATATTTGTGATTTAATTGCAATTTTTTTCTTGATCATCCATCAAACCAGCCTTTTCCCCTGAACCTTTTCGGGACCATATCTCGCTCATCCGGAACCCGAATTTCGCCCAAAAAAAGGCATCGGAAAGGTGTGGACATAGCTACAACATGGAGGTTTCAGAAATCATATTTTTGTCTATTTGGTATGAGGGAACATCCTTCCAGGTTTCAATCCCAAGGGGGTCCCTTAACCAAATTAGGCCCGGATTTAAGCTGTGCTTCATTATCTCGCAGGGATACTTATAGGAAGCAAAGGGGGGTAAATTCAGGTCTGAAAAATCATTGAACAATGGGCATTTCCTAACATTCAATGACCAAACCCAAGACCCCTTTCCGTCCAAATCAACCCCAATTTTTCCCCAACACACAGGCCTTCATCCTGGTGAATACGATAGCCATTGATGGCCTGGGAGTCCATGAATACCACCTTATTTATAGTTGCAAAATAAGGCATCATTCAATGTGCCATTGGGATGACACAAATCCCAAGGAAAATGATGAGGTGGCACCTTAATTTTGTCATTTTCCCAAAATGACACTTTGTAAAAAGGTTTTGTTGTGATTTAACTTTTAGACTAAACTATTGTAAATAAAAGTATCAAATTAAATATGATTTGATTTCTTTTTAGATAAGGATAAATAATTTTAGGGTTTGTCCAAAAATCATCTATTGTCAAAGTGTCAAGGAAAGGGCACTGATTTTGTTCATGCAGTGGAGTAGATTGTTGAGGTCTACGAGAAGCTAAATATGGAGAGGTAGGAAGACATCCAAAATACTATTGATGAGCTAGAAGTTAATATTGTCATGGATCGGTATTAGTCCATTAGTGGATATTTAGTCCATTAGTGGATATTCAATTGAAAACTCATATTTGTTGTAATACTTGACATTTCATATAATATAATTTATGTGGTTTACAATTTATATATATGTTTGTACTTTATATTATTAATTATAAGTGTTGTAATTAACTAATTAATGTGACAATATTGCATGATTTACATGTGTATTAGATGAGCATGAATACTGTATGATTATTTATTTATTTAAATTTAGACATAATATCATACTAAAAAATTATATTGATTAATAATGGACACCATTAAAACTACTAAAAAATAATGAACACATATAAAATGACTAAAAATGACTAAATTAGTGACCAAACAATGAGAACAATGAACACATATCAAACGACTAAAAATGACTAAATTAGTGACCAAAAAATGAGAATAATGAACACATAAAACGACTAAAAATGACTAAATTAGTGACCAAATAATGAGAGATAAGTGATCAAACAATGAGAGATAAGTGACCAAACAAAATGATCGAAATTCACATATAAAGTGACCAAAAAATGAGAGATAAGTGACCAAAAAAATACCAAAATTCGCATATAAATGACCAAATGACAGTTTTGGTGGCTAATTTCCAGTCTCTTATCACACGACCAAAAATGTGGTCATAATTAGTTTGGTCATTTATAACTTGTCTTGTGGTCATTAATTTGGTCATATATTTGGTCATTAAGACCACAAGACAAGCTATAAATGACCAAACTAATTATGACCACATTTTTTGTCGTGTGATAAGAGACCGAAAATTAGCCACCAACGATCGCCAAATCAAAAGTGGTCATTTATATGCGTATTTTGGTCATTTGTATGGTCACTTATCTCTCATTTTGTACTAGTGAAACTCCCATTGCAAGGGTAATGTTTGGTCGAGTGCATTGTTGGATTACTGAGAGGGGGGGTGAATCAGTGATAGAGCAATTTAATCCTTTTTCACCATAAAATGCAAGTGTTATATCAATGTAGCATTATCATCCAATAGTTGCAGAGTAAATAAACAATGAACAATTGAGAAATCACACACATACACAGTACACTAGTGTTTTACGTGGAAACACAAAGCGGGAGAAAACCACATAATGTTTTTTCTTATATGTATTTAAGAATTACATTCATTGGAAGCACCAACTTCCTTTGTTTTTCCGCTGCAACTGGAAGGAGGCTCCTGAGTCCAACCCCCTAGTTTCTCAGGCTACAACCTGAGGGAAACTATAACTTCCCAATTCTCATGCTGCAACTAGAAAGAGGCTACAACCCCCTATGTTCTCTGACTACAACCACCTGTCCTTGCCTTGTCCAACCGCCATGACGTATAAGTAGAATGGTGGAACCACTGTCACACTATCAATGTGAGATATACTACTGTAAACCTGTACCAATCAACCTACACCAAACAACCTGTACCAATAGCTTGAACCATGCATCAACCATGCATAAACATGTACCTCAACCTGTAATCAATCTATACCATAAACAAGTGCATCAACCATGCACCAACCTGTATCAAACAACCTGTAATCAACCTGTACCATAAACACGTGCATCAACCATGCACCAACCTGTACCTCAACCTAAACAATGAACAAGTGCATCAACCATGCACCAAACCTGTACGAATAACCTATCACAACAACCTGTTCAAACAACCTATCACAACATTCTGTCTCATCAATATTATCAACCAAATCAGATCTACTCACCAAGACAACTCTCAAAGATGTGCATCAACCAATCATAATACAACAACTCATAATCATCACCAAGATCAATAAGTGCTTCTAATAATATACCAATACAAGTATGCTACATCATCCATAAACCATGTGTCAAAAATACTACTAACAAGTGCCTCCAACCATGTACCAAGTATGTACCTATCATGTATCAAGTACTCATCAATTATAAATCATCAAGATGTACCAACATCATCGACTATACACCTCATGTATGTGTCAACTCATCAACTACTTGTCTCAACCATGTACCCAACATGTACCTCAACCAAAAGCCCTCATCAATTTATCATCCAAATCTGATTTGTAACTTTTATAACCCTAACTTGCACCAGACATGCATACCTGGCATCAGGCCATCCCACTTGCCATTTTTGCCAAGCCACCATTGAACAACTCTTCTAAAAATCCATTCTTTTGAAGATGCACGCACCTTGCACCACTGTTTCCCGCGTATATATGCTAGCTGACCCATTACAACCTGCGTATACTGACAAAAGCACAAAAAATAGAAAGTTGCAGACGGAATACAAATTTCTGGGTAATTGCCTAAACTGTTTGACCATCCATAGCCGATCACTCAATCGGATAACTACCCTCTTTTAGCCTATAAAAAAAGAGGTAGGGGTCCCATTCAAAAACATAAGAATAAGAGAAAAGAAACTCTGCCCTTTTTTGTATTCCCCTTGCCCCAATCTTTTGCAACCACTTTGTGATTTCATTGAAGAGGAGAAGCATGCACAGAAGCAGTTGGTGCACAGTTGAAGAGGAGCCTAGGACCAGATTCAAGGAGTAGTAGTTGATCTCACCATTGTAACTGACTTTTGTGAGGTTAATAAAAAGAATTACTTTTCCCGTCCCGCCATATGAGGTGTTCAATATTCTGTTTTGATTATATTTTATTAGAACACCTAACCCACTAATTCATATATAAGATGCATGTTCATAGTTCTTTGTTTGTCTGTTTATGAATGCAGGTTGGCTTTGGGAGGAGACTTGCAGTCGAGGACCAACCGAATGCAAAAGGATCGACACCAAACACAGAAGTTCAAGGTAGAGTTACCAGATCCTTTTATCCTTGTGTTTCATGCATGAATGTGGGGTCTATGTCAGGATAATAGTAAAAAGTAGGAGACTTTAGACGGTAATTTCTGCATGCATTACATAACCCTTAGTGCTAGTCCATAGGGGGTTTTCCCACCCACATTATAATTGGCGACCATACTGGGGAAGATATCTAGGGTTTTTTTGGGGATACTTTTTGGATGTTTTAAATTGGTTTGATTACCTTTTTCTGAGTTTTAGCAAGAGTCTGAGTTTGTAGGGATTCTGGTCTTCCATACCAGTAGTCCCTGCTTTGATTGCTTGACTGTTGTTTTCTTTTTCGGGAAGTTGCAGAGGTATACACAGCTTGTAGAAGGCCTGCACGCGTATATACACGCCCTACCTTTAGACAACCCATGTACATCTGCTAGCTGCTGAAGTGTTAGTAGCGTGCCTGAGTTCAAAAAATATTTTTTAAAGGAGAGGCAATCATCCTCTTCCCTGTCAGAAGTGACCCTTCTCAGGGTTTTTCTTGATCTAATCCTGGTCTCTATTGTTGCAGTCTATAGCCTAGGTATAACCTCAGATTAGCTTTGTTTTATCAAAGTTTCCTTGCATCTTCTTTATCAAAGTAAGTTTCCGTGTCATTAAGGGATTCTGGTTTTCAATACCAGTACTCCTTGCTTGTGCTTGACTGCTTGTTTTTTATTTTTTTAGGAGTTGCAGAGGTGCACATGGCCTATAGTGGGCATGCACGTGTGCATACACACCCTGCCCTTGGACAACCCGCATACATACGCTGGCCGTTGAAGTGACAGTAGCGTGCCTGTTGAGATTTTTTTTTTTTTTTTTAAGAAGAGGTAGTCATCCTCTTCCCTGTCAGGAGTCACACTTCTCAGGTGTTTTCTTGATCTAATCCTGGTCTCTGTCATAGAAGTCTGTAGCCTAGGTTGACTTCATCATAGATTTCTTTTTCTTCGAAATATTTCTTGTGTTTCCTATCTTTTTAACTTATTTTTAGCTTGAAATTTTAAGAAAAATGAGTTCCATTTTAAAAAACAATTCCCCTTCATGGTCTGGGGGGGGGGGGCATGAATCGTGTATTCATCAGTTTCTTTTAGAATCTTTTGTTATTTCTGCTTTGATTGGAAGAAAATATATAAAAAAAAACTTATTTTGTTAGATCTCTTTCTTTCTTGGCATTTCCTTTGCATTGTTATTTGAAAAAAGAAAAAGAAATTAGCATATTGTTGTGTTTTCTTCTAATTTTAAAAAAATTTCAAAAGAAAACAAGAAAGATAATCATTCTTTGCCAATGTTCTTGTAAGTTTCATTCTTTTTTTGCAAGAGTCTTAACTACATCAGTTGCACTACTGTACCCCTTTTGAGTAAATCAAGCCTTAAAAAGAATGCTAATTAAAAATAACCAGACTTTATGTTTGTAGGGTCCATTAACTAGATTAGGTAGAGCCTTGATTTATGTTGGAGAGGAAACTCTTCAAGGCTACAAAAAAAACATAGGAGTCTGTGCTATGGAGTGAAAAAGTCTAGTACCGTGAAAGTTATCTGGGACCCCCCTCTAACACAGGGGCTAAACATGAGGTCGTATGCAGAAAGGTAGCGGAGATAACCCCTCCAAAGCTAGACCAAGCGTAGTGGGGAATGCATATAGAGGGCTTATCTTGGGATTCCGTTGATTGCATTTTCCACAGAGCTTCATAGGTCTCGAATCTGTTCGAGGTCCTCAGTTGTCTTCCAGAACACTTGCTTTCGATACCCTTGATAGATTTCCAGCTTGATACCTGTTGACAGGCGAAAATGAACGCTCGCCAACTGGAAGAGTGGATCCGGTCCGGGGTTGTCTAAATAACCCAAGCCGTTTGGGATGATCCACCCTGACGGGTTTAGCAGCTCCGTTGGCCGATCTAAGTCCTAGGAAAACGAAAGAAACTAACTAAAGGAACTAATCTAAATGATAACAACAATTAAAGAAAACTAATAAACAAATCTGAAATAAATATATACAATCTATTGTCTAATATTATACAACAATAATTCCGTGAAATTAATTATCAGCTATCAACATAATTATATCTTGATCACAAATGTACAACATTTACAGATTACAGATTTTAAATGAAAACCTGCAAAAATCATTTGTAAGCTGTCCTATGACAGCGAAACTATTGTTTTTTGATTTTTATATCTTTTATGTGAAAGAAGAGAAATAAGAAAAACTAACTAAGCCAAGTAATTAAAATAATAATCCTAACTGTAAAACTGAACCATGTATCTATATAAACTAATGAGAATTCTCAGATTTATTAACTATTAAATAACAAATAAAGAACTAACCTGAAATAACACTTCCTATTTGTCCTGTGCACAATATTCGATTCAGCTGTTCGATGGGAGGAAGCCCGCACCATATTATTCACAGGCTTCTCGTAAACAAGAAGCAGTAATGCTCTTTTGAATATAAACAATAGAACAAACAAGACATAAAACTGACAACAACCTTATCATTTACAAATCATCACAGTTAGATAAATCCCTGTGTGAAGATCTGTACAAAACAGCTCATTTAATGAAGAAGATAAATCTTTACTCATCAAATCGAAACAGAGTAATTGCCGTGCTAAAACTGAGATACATAAGACATGGATATAATTTAAATCACAATGCATTAACCTATAATAAGTCTTGATATCTAAAGTAGTCAATGACTTAATCACAAATTAGAATGCACAAAACCTGAACGAAAGTATGATAAATTGAAAGCTAAAGCTGTTACAAAAGATCGACTTCCATTCAAGTATGTATCATAAATCCATAGTCTTGTTCTCCCAACAGTGATGATGGGTTCATTACAAAAAATAACAAGTATTTAAAGACCACAGTGTAAAACATCCCTGTGGAAATTATCAAAGCAGTTTACAAAAAATCCGGGAACAATCTCTCAAGTCCCTATTTCTGCCTATGACTAACAGCTTAAAACAAAACTATATCTAAACTGCCACAACATGTCCAATTTGTCAATGTAATTCTTAGGTACCTGTGGGTAGACAAGAATACACAAGTTTAGATAATGTTTTATTGATAAAATTAACAAAAATCAAAATCTTAAGACTAGCTACAGAATCTTGCGATTCTGTAGCTGGTCTAATTTGAAAACATAATCGTTTTAAATACATCCAAAACTAACAAAAATATATTTGAATTATTAAACCAAATCTTTATGCCAATTTGAAACAGACAGCAATCGTGTTCAACTGAATGGTAACAGAGATACATGCAGTGTGTTCAACACTTGTTATTACCAATTCAGAGCAGACAGAATCGTTTAGACAATTCGAAACTAATGAAATCATTTTCATGAATCAATTTCAATCGACACAAACTATAACCGATCAAACAAATCATTCATATTCATTTAATACAAAAGCAATATTTTATGTCGACTCAAAAATTAACAAAATCATTTTAAATCCAAAACTAACAGAGTTGTTTTTTCGATTCAATATATTACATTGTATTTAGCAAACCAATCTCTGATATTGATGCATTGCATACAAAATCGTCTCAAAATCACACCAGAAGAAATGAACCGAACTATCTTAGAGCCGACACAATCAATATGCTAATGCAAAATCGTATCAATCAAAACATAGATGTGTCCGAGTTTAGCAAACAAATCTTCTGTACAGATCGAATACAATCATAATCCACAACGAAAATAATCATTCAAAACAAAACAAAATCGTTTCTTGAATCTATTCGAACAGGACTAAACGAAAGCAAACCCAATTGGTCATACTAATCCAAACCAATTCATAAAACAAAATCGATGTTGAAATACATACATGGGCAGTAAGAAAATAATTCGATCATGATAACTTTGAATTGACAAAGGCCGTTGCTGCCTTGACATTTCTGAAGACAATTGAACTGGTGGTTTTTTGTTTCTTCTCATTGGCTTGTAGCCTGTCGTTCTCCTTTGACAGCACTGTAACTCGTTCCTCTAAAGATTTAATCTTGAATTGCAACAGGGGAACTTTGGTGTAATAACGTTCAATCCAGGAACTGCATTGGGTACATGGTGATTGATTGGGCCTTGGCATTACCGGTGAGGGTTCTTTCAAGTTACCAGGGGTGTCACTATGAAGCTTAATTCCCGGGAATTTAGGATTGTTCTTGAGGCACAGAGGTAAGTTGGAAACATAGTCATAGGGTTCCATATATAATAGGCCATGAGAATAGGGGTATTCCTATGTCAAGAAACGTTCAATTTTGGAGTCCGAGTCCTTGCTCAACACTATTGGCTTCTGGTCAACGTTTTTCTTGGGTTTGTTTCTAGCACATCTGGATACCCATCGTGTGTTCTTCTTTCCCTTATTGTTGACACTAGTATCACCTTTGCCTTTCTTCCTTACGAGCCTTTTTATGGTCTTAGTATTGTCTTTAGCACATGGGTCGGCCATGGTATTGGGTAGGTCAAGGTTGGGGCAATCCAATGGTTTGATAGGGGGTAGCAGGGTAGGAGGTGGCACGGATGGCACAACCAGAGTTTCAGTAACCATAACCTTGTCCACTTAGATAGACTCGGGAGTGGAAAAGCTATTCCTTGATAGGAAGGCTTGCCAACAGTCACCACTAAGGATCAAATGGTGGACGATAATGAGTTTGATCAAGCAGTGATGGAAAAGGCTACTATCATCCTTCTCATGCTTAAATCATTTGGACATTTTGTAAAGACTGCATAGCAGATAATGTGGCATGTTTAGAGAGTAATCTATAAAATTCATCAATAACCGAAGATGATACAGAAATACCAAACCATATCGACCTTCGTAGGTCACAAACTACTTAACAATTTCCAATAGGTCATGGCACCTGGGTTTGAGGGCAGCGACAGACATGCCTCTATCACAACTAACAATCTTCCTTGATGTGAATAGGAACGGCCATGACACCTCGTCCACTTTGGAATTTTTAAACCACCTTTTCCCTGTAGCTGGTAGTCCTGTAGCTGAGCTTAGGAATTCCTCATTTAGCTCGAGATGTATGTCCCCGACCTTAGCCCTGTAGCCATCGAATGTGAGGGCGAACTGTTGGGCAACCGAAAGGTTGAAACCCTCAAATATTTGGATAAACACCAGCCAACCACTATTTTCTAAATCCTTACGAGCATTGTCGAATAGCAGGAGTGTTTGGATGCCATTAGGCTCTATGCGCACCACAAGTGCCATAGGCGAGAATACACAGTGGGCAGGGTAAAAGGTTAAGGGTTTGGACAGGGTATACGCAGGACCAAATAGCTCACAGACTTCCCCGAAACCAACAGAGGTGACCCAGGATAGAAGGCAAGCATTCATGCCCAAGTGTGCGAGGGTGGTGGAACGAAATCAACCCATGAAAAAAAGTCATATCCAACTATACAATCGATGGCGCATATGGTGATTCAAATCACTATTGCAATGTGTTAAAAGAAATGCCATTCAAACAATTAACAAAAAATATGGTGAGTTGACCCAAATATTTGCACAAGCAATAGTGTATGCATGGTTTTAAAATCAAAACAATGTTTCGGAGTCAGCACCAAGGGTTCGATCGTAACAAGTATGCGTTGTATGAAATGATTGCACCAAGGATCGAACCATAATGTCAATGTGTTTTCATGAAACCAATGTGCCAAGGAATTTGATCAAATCACATCAATCCATCATTAAATCAACGATTTAATCACAATCATTAAAATACCATCACAGTCTCATGAAATCATATTAACAACAAAAAAATGTCAAATGAGTAAGGTTTTGGTGTCTTGTCAGCTGTGTGAACATAAATGAATTGGAAATGCAATGAATACTTAAACACGAGTGACCATAATAATCCAGTGACGATTTTAATGCCATTGACGTGACCTCGAAATCAAAGTTTTCACACTTGCAGTCGTGAAAATGAGAACAAAGGCAGGTGTGCAAATGCGCAAAATAATAGCGTTGTTTTATTCCAAAGATTGCGATGAAAATCAAGGGTTCCAAAACACTTGGGTAGGAATCTTATAAGGATAGGATAAAAATGAGAAATGGCTGCCAACAATGGCGACGCACTGGTAGAAGAAATTATCTCTGGAAAAAGAACAAATTCAGATAATGATAATAAGAATAATTCAAACTCAAAAACGACCAGAAAATTGTTTAAACATCATCATTAATCAAATATTCTAGCAGTGCTTAAAGGATGAAAACTGATAACAGTCTTAAGACAAGCGAGCCACGCTATTAAATATAAAGTCTCCAATATTGTTGACAGGGCCACTGCTGCCAGCAGGCGTCCATAGCCTCGACAGGGTTGCTATTTAACCCACTATGATATCTGTATCCTACCAAGAAGTTCCAAATCAGAATAAAGGACATTTTATGGTCAAGATATTTCATACTTACGAATTTTCATATTCCCAACATTGCTTCGCCGCAGCAGGCCTGTTCAGTACCCCGACGAAGTTGTCTTGGCGTCATGCATGCATTTACCTGCTGCCAGCAGACCTGTTCAACATCTTGGCGGGTTTACAAGAACTTCCCACAACTCTTTTATGATTTAGTTTTTAAAGATATATAATTGAGCGGGGTGACACTGAAAATTATGATTTTTAGACATATTTTTACAGACCTTGAAAGATTCTTTTTAAAAATTGTCCTTCATTAAGATTCAGAGATGGTTTGTTTACAAAACCAACCTTCTAAGGCAGAGAGACATCTTCTGAGTCATTCCCTTAAGGAACAGGAACAACGTAAGAAGATAATGGATGATCATGACAGGATTCACTTACAGATTGGAATCAATAAACTTCTTTCAAACAACAGTCTTTTCTCAACATGGCTGTAAATTTCAGACGTATATTATAATTGATGTTTAGACAATTTTTCAGCAGTCATTTCAGAGAAAGAGTTTTCTATTTTCTTTGTCTGAACAGTTCTAAATTCAGGTATGTGTATTTCAAAAGCAAAAATTGATAAGCATAAAAGGAAACAAAACACACCATCGAAGAAAAATTTGAAAGCAAAGAAGTCCACACAAAAAAATATGTACAGAAGGTGCATCTGAAAACCTCATGCAACAAATCCCTTGGGAGACTGAAAGAAAATAGGAAAATCTTGTTTGATGGGAAAGAAATCCTACTCATGGTACCTTGGGTCAGGGTTGATTCAGATCTATTTATCTCTCTACTTTCCATTTAAGATTTTCATGACGATACTGCGTTTTTTGAAAATAAATGTTCAACTAGAAGTAAAGAGAAAAAGGATCAAGAGGACTTCCCTGACAACAACCGTATTATGGTTCTCGTGGTGCGCCCACCTGCATTCATGACTGCATTATTACAAAGAGAAATAGTGAGAAATACAACTGAAAGGAAAACCTACTCCTAAACCTACCCTAACTATTAAACAAATCAGGATACTATGTGAAATCATGTTTCCAATGTAGCCATCGGAGTAACTCTAATCCTGCAATGGAAACAAAATCAAACATTATTAATAAGAATGGTAATATATCAAAAAATGACAGAAACATATCACACTTACCTTCATAATCATCATCTAAAAACAAAGTAAGCATGATCTTACCATTTCCTTGGATATTCTTGTTGTACGGATCCTCCAGCCATTGCGCAATCTTGTCGTGATAAGGGTCATAATGGCATGGGCGAGTGTAAGTAGGTTTGAAAAACTTGTCAGGATTACCAGGAAATGGAATAACCATCAGCCAAGGCTAAAATGCCTCATCCTCTTGACAGTTCTCTAAGTACTCATTAATTTCTTCACATGGAGGATCTAAAAGAAATATGTCACGCCTACTTCCAAGATACTTAGGTGGAAACAAAGCAAGCAAAACTTTATCTTTATTATGAAATTTCTTTATACATGAATATTCAAGCCATCCTAAGATCCTGTCACAAAAATGAGGATGCAAACCATGACTTTGATGAAAGGAATATATCAATGGGAAACTCATCATAGGAGGATTCGTGCAATCAATTGGATCATTGGTTTGAATGTTTCCTTCGATGAGATTGATCATTTCAAAATGTGAAGCATAAACATTAAGAGTCGAGCTAAGCAAGGAATGAATATGAAACTTAGAATGTTTGATCTCCATAAGATATAATGCATTGTCCTTTTCAACAATAAACTGTGTAAAATCATTTCGCAACATGTCCTTTTCCCATGTGAGTGATGAAAGTGAACAAGCGTCAAATCCGGTTTTATCAATGTTATGCTCGGAATTAATTTCACCAGAATTTAGCATATCGAAAGGATATGATTGTGGCGGAAAAGAGTAGTATGTTGTAGGTAAGATGTCAAGTCCACTAGAATCTAGGAATAGATCAGGATATATAGAATAAAAGGAATCAGAAATAAGCAGATGAAAAGAATCTCTTGAACTATGATACTCAACAATGGTATTCTCAAGACAATTCTCTTCACTTTCTTTAAAACTCTTACTCTATTTTGGTGACGAATTCCTCAACATAATATGATCATCTGGATTTGCCTTTTGTGTGATAGATAATTCAAAATTTATGTGACTATCATCTAGTCTTTCCCGTGAACAAAGTACATTTTGAGGATGAAGGTTTAAAGTTTCTTCTTCTAGTTGCGTAACTTCTTCTCTGATCAGTTTCATAGGAGTACTAGAACATTCAAGACGATTTTCGTCGCTTAACTGTTCTTTAATGACTGATTTTAAATATTGATTAGAGCATGAGTTACAAGAATGAGGGTATTCACCTTGAGACGGAAACAAATCATCTTCCATACTAGTCTTAGACTGAAAATACAATGATTCAAAGGAAAAACCAATTTGGTTGTCAATAAGAGCCTGATCAATAGACTCTACCTCCCTGGCTTGTTCAACATTATCGGAAGAATTTTTTTCTTCTTGCGAAGAAGATTGTTCTTGCAGTTGGGTGATAGGATTTGCAATTAGTTCTTCGTTCGTGCTTGAACATGATTGAATGGAAGGGATGGAAGCATCATAGAAGAGATTTAATGCCAATGACATGTCATTGCGATTAAATTTACAGAGGATATGATAGACTCTTGTCAAAAAGTCTTATGAAGATGAGTCGCCATTGATTAGCAAAGTATGAAATTCTTCACATAATTGATCAAAATCATAAATTTCAAAAGCATTGAGAAACTTATCTACAAATTGAAACCAATAAAAAATGTGACATGTTGGAAAAGATTCAAACCAATGTTTGATTCGACCTCTAAAAGTAAAAGCGAACAGTCTGCATAAAACTCCTAAATCTGAGATGTCATGTTTGTTGCATTTGCACCAAAACTTGTTAAGGTGGTCTTTAGCAGATATATTGCCTCCACCATCAAAGGTGAGTTTGGACAAGCGTGAGACTGTCTCATTGGGAACATCGGGTAATGATAAGTTGAAATCATGTTCCAACATAGTGATTTGGGGAGCCATGGGGGAAATTGGATACATTTAAAATAAAGGCTCCTACAGGGCCAGCTTGTCATTCGACCCTCCTTCTAGCGCCATTTGTTGACGGGCGGAAATGAACGCTTGCCAACTGGAAGAGTGGATCCGGTCCGGGGTTGTCTAAATAACCCAAGCTTTTTTAGGATGATCCACCCTGACGGGTTTAGAGGCTCCATTGGCCGATCTAAGTTCTAGGAAAATGAAAGAAACTAACTAAAGGAACTAATCTAAATGATAACAACAATTAAAGAAAACTAATAAACAAATCTGAAATAAATATATACAGTCTATTGTCTAATATTATACAACAATAATTCTGTGAAATTAATTATCAGCTATCAACAAAATTATATCTTGATCACAAATGTACAACATTTACAGATTACAGATTTTAAATGAAAACCTGCAAAAATCATTTGTAAGCTGTCCTATGACAGCGAAACTATTGTTTTTTGATTTTTATATCTTTTATGTGAAAGAAGAGAAATAAGAAAAACTAACTAAGCCAAGTAATTAAAATAATAATCCTAACTGTAAAACTGAACCATGTATCTATATAAACTAATGAGAATTCTCAGATTTATTAACTATTAAATAACAAATAAAGAACTAACCTGAAATAACACTTCCTATTTGTCCTGTGCACAATATTCGATTCAGCTGTTCGATGGGAGGAAGCCCGCACCATATTATTCACAGGCTTCTCGTAAACAAGAAGCAGTAATGCTCTTTTGAATATAAACAATAGAACAAACAAGACATAAAACTGACAACAACCTTATCATTTACAAATCATCACAGTTAGATAAATCCCTGTGTGAAGATCTGTACAAAACAGCTCATTTAATGAAGAAGATAAATCTTTACTCATCAAATCGAAACAGAGTAATTGCCGTGCTAAAACTGAGATACATAAGACATGGATATAATTTAAATCACAATGCATTAACCTATAATAAGTCTTGATATCTAAAGTAGTCAATGACTTAATCACAAATTAGAATGCACAAAACCTGAACGAAAGTATGATAAATTGAAAGCTAAAGCTGTTACAAAAGATCGACTTCCATTCAAGTATGTATCATAAATCCATAGTCTTGTTCTCCCAACAGTGATGATGGGTTCATTACAAAAAATAACAAGTATTTAAAGACCACAGTGTAAAACATCCCTGTGGAAATTATCAAAGCAGTTTACAAAAAATCCGGGAACAATCTCTCAAGTCCCTATTTCTGCCTATGACTAACAGCTTAAAACAAAACTATATCTAAACTGCCACAACATGTCCAATTTGTCAATGTAATTCTTAGGTACCTGTGGGTAGACAAGAATACACAAGTTTAGATAATGTTTTATTGATAAAATTAACAAAAATCAAAATCTTAAGACTAGCTACAGAATCTTGCGATTCTGTAGCTGGTCTAATTTGAAAACATAATCGTTTTAAATACATCCAAAACTAACAAAAATATATTTGAATTATTAAACCAAATCTTTATGCCAATTTGAAACAGACAGCAATCGTGTTCAACTGAATGGTAACAGAGATACATGCAGTGTGTTCAACACTTGTTATTACCAATTCAGAGCAGACAGAATCGTTTAGACAATTCGAAACTAATGAAATCATTTTCATGAATCAATTTCAATCGACACAAACTATAACCGATCAAACAAATCATTCATATTCATTTAATACAAAAGCAATATTTTATGTCGACTCAAAAATTAACAAAATCATTTTAAATCCAAAACTAACAGAGTTGTTTTTTCGATTCAATATATTACATTGTATTTAGCAAACCAATCTCTGATATTGATGCATTGCATACAAAATCGTCTCAAAATCACACCAGAAGAAATGAACCGAACTATCTTAGAGCCGACACAATCAATATGCTAATGCAAAATCGTATCAATCAAAACATAGATGTGTCCGAGTTTAGCAAACAAATCTTCTGTACAGATCGAATACAATCATAATCCACAACGAAAATAATCATTCAAAACAAAACAAAATCGTTTCTTGAATCTATTCGAACAGGACTAAACGAAAGCAAACCCAATTGGTCATACTAATCCAAACCAATTCATAAAACAAAATCGATGTTGAAATACATACATGGGCAGTAAGAAAATAATTCGATCATGATAACTTTGAATTGACAAAGGCCGTTGCTGCCTTGACATTTCTGAAGACAATTGAACTGGTGGTTTTTTGTTTCTTCTCATTGGCTTGTAGCCTGTCGTTCTCCTTTGACAGCACTGTAACTCGTTCCTCTAAAGATTTAATCTTGAATTGCAACAGGGGAACTTTGGTGTAATAACGTTCAATCCAGGAACTGCATTGGGTACATGGTGATTGATTGGGCCTTGGCATTACCGGTGAGGGTTCTTTCAAGTTACCAGGGGTGTCACTATGAAGCTTAATTCCCGGGAATTTAGGATTGTTCTTGAGGCACAGAGGTAAGTTGGAAACATAGTCATAGGGTTCCATATATAATAGGCCATGAGAATAGGGGTATTCCTATGTCAAGAAACGTTCAATTTTGGAGTCCGAGTCCTTGCTCAACACTATTGGCTTCTGGTCAACGTTTTTCTTGGGTTTGTTTCTAGCACATCTGGATACCCATCGTGTGTTCTTCTTTCCCTTATTGTTGACACTAGTATCACCTTTGCCTTTCTTCCTTACGAGCCTTTTTATGGTCTTAGTATTGTCTTTAGCACATGGGTCGGCCATGGTATTGGGTAGGTCAAGGTTGGGGCAATCCAATGGTTTGATAGGGGGTAGCAGGGTAGGAGGTGGCACGGATGGCACAACCAGAGTTTCAGTAACCATAACCTTGTCCACTTAGATAGACTCGGGAGTGGAAAAGCTATTCCTTGATAGGAAGGCTTGCCAACAGTCACCACTAAGGATCAAATGGTGGACGATAATGAGTTTGATCAAGCAGTGATGGAAAAGGCTACTATCATCCTTCTCATGCTTAAATCATTTGGACATTTTGTAAAGACTGCATAGCAGATAATGTGGCATGTTTAGAGAGTAATCTATAAAATTCATCAATAACCGAAGATGATACAGAAATACCAAACCATATCGACCTTCGTAGGTCACAAACTACTTAACAATTTCCAATAGGTCATGGCACCTGGGTTTGAGGGCAGCGACAGACATGCCTCTATCACAACTAACAATCTTCCTTGATGTGAATAGGAACGGCCATGACACCTCGTCCACTTTGGAATTTTTAAACCACCTTTTCCCTGTAGCTGGTAGTCCTGTAGCTGAGCTTAGGAATTCCTCATTTAGCTCGAGATGTATGTCCCCGACCTTAGCCCTGTAGCCATCGAATGTGAGGGCGAACTGTTGGGCAACCGAAAGGTTGAAACCCTCAAATATTTGGATAAACACCAGCCAACCACTATTTTCTAAATCCTTACGAGCATTGTCGAATAGCAGGAGTGTTTGGATGCCATTAGGCTCTATGCGCACCACAAGTGCCATAGGCGAGAATACACAGTGGGCAGGGTAAAAGGTTAAGGGTTTGGACAGGGTATACGCAGGACCAAATAGCTCACAGACTTCCCCGAAACCAACAGAGGTGACCCAGGATAGAAGGCAAGCATTCATGCCCAAGTGTGCGAGGGTGGTGGAACGAAATCAACCCATGAAAAAAAGTCATATCCAACTATACAATCGATGGCGCATATGGTGATTCAAATCACTATTGCAATGTGTTAAAAGAAATGCCATTCAAACAATTAACAAAAAATATGGTGAGTTGACCCAAATATTTGCACAAGCAATAGTGTATGCATGGTTTTAAAATCAAAACAATGTTTCGGAGTCAGCACCAAGGGTTCGATCGTAACAAGTATGCGTTGTATGAAATGATTGCACCAAGGATCGAACCATAATGTCAATGTGTTTTCATGAAACCAATGTGCCAAGGAATTTGATCAAATCACATCAATCCATCATTAAATCAACGATTTAATCACAATCATTAAAATACCATCACAGTCTCATGAAATCATATTAACAACAAAAAAATGTCAAATGAGTAAGGTTTTGGTGTCTTGTCAGCTGTGTGAACATAAATGAATTGGAAATGCAATGAATACTTAGACAAGAGTGACCATAATAATCCAGTGATGATTTTAATGCCATTGACGTGACCTCAAAATCAAAGTTTTCACGCTTGCAGTCGTGAAAACGAGAACAAAGGAAGGTGTGCAAATGCGCAAAATAATAACGTTGTTTTATTCCAAAGATTGCGATGAAAATCAAAGGTTACAAAACACTTGGGTAGGCAGCTTATAAGGATAGGATAAAAATGCGAAATGGCTGGCAACAATACCCTGCTCATTACGGTCCACCCGACTGTCAACTGTACCCACCTAGTGACTGTTCACGTGATGGAAACCTAGTTGCCTTTATCTTAGTGACTTACACAGGTGACTGCGGGGGTATACCGTGGTACCTAGGGAAGACATTGGGCCATGCTTTGCAGAGTATACTCGGAGGGTGCTTTCGTATTTGAGTTGCACTTGCACCAATAAGTTTCTCTATTGTTGGATGGTGTAACTATTCTTCCAACTAGTTAGTTGTTTGCTTGATTTTCCTTTAAGAGATTTTAGTGTGTGCTCTGTGCTCCTTAGTTTTCCATAGTGAGTTAGCCAGTCATTGCTTTGGGTCTCTGACCTAGAGTGATAGACCGCCCACTCCCTCATTCGTGAGGACTTTTCGGTCCTCTTCTTAGAAACGTGGAGCCGCCTCTGTATAGGCATTGTTTTGATAACACTGGTTTTCGATAGTCAGTGTGTGAGACTTTTACGGACTTGAACGATCTCGCAAGGGGAGAACCCATGCATAAGATATTCATGGATAAAGTTTTGGATGATACCAACCAAGGAACCCCTTCGCAAGGGGATTCTTGTGCTTTTCCTTTTCTTGGAAACATTGTTGTCCCTTTGATGGCCACTTTGTACATTCCTGGGTTGAATGTGGGATTACCGGTTTGAATGGGTACCATTCCAAATGTCCAAAATGCTCTTAATGCTTCTCAATTAAGTTCTTTATTTCATGGGCACAATGTTGATGTTCGTTCGTCAACAAAGTCTTCTCCTCCTCCTTCTCCTACCTCTAGTGAAATTACAGTTACTAGTAACCGAAAGTCTAAAAGAAGTAGAAAGAGGAAGAATATAAAGAAGGAATCACCAACCTCTGCGATTCATGTTGGAGATAGGTCCTCAACCTCTGCAAGTCATGTTGAAGACCAACACCCAGCCTCTGCAAGTCATGCTGGGGGCAAGCACTCGACCTCCGCAAGTCATATTGAGGGAAAAAGTCCAGTCCCTGCTAGTCATACTAGCAATAGGTATGTAGCCTCTGTGAATCACGTTATTGACCCATCACCAACCTTTGCAAGTCATGTTGGAGATGTGCAACCAACCACTGCCAATCATGATGGGGGCATTGTTCTATTGAGAAACCTAGACGGATAGGACGTAAGCCTAAGTTCCCTTGTAAGATTTTCAAGGGAGATCACCTTACTCATCTATGCCATGGCATTCCAGAGGTACAAAGATTGTGGTCCCTGTCTGCAAGATCTTCTGATTCTGAGTATTTGAGGTTTCCTCACAGTCTATTGAGCCATTGGTTGAGAAAGTGGTCATGTCGATGTAGTCATCAACTGATCCCACTCCTATTTTGGGGGGTGAGGTGCCTTTAGACCATGTAGTCTCTCAGCCTATTCAGCGATTGGTTGAAAAGTGGTCATGTCGAGGCAGTCTTCGGTTGATCCCACTCTTCTCTTGGAGAGTGTCGAGTCTACCAAAGTGGTCACGCCGATGCAATATTTGACTGATCCCACTCTTCTCTTGGGGGGTGATGTGGATACCGATTATGTTTTTAGCATTTCCAGTTCAGTACTTTCAAAACAAGGGGGCATTCCACTCGTTCCGAGCACACCCCCTCCAAGCCCTAGGATGGTTTCCTTTGATTGTAATGATCTTGTTGAGCCCCATCTTCCTTCTTCTACACCTTTTCAAATAAGGGTTGAAGTTAATTAAACAAACATTTATCGATGTATTGTGGATGAAGGAGCCTCTGCAAGTATTTTATCCTCGTCGGTTTGGAAAGTCTTGGGATCTCCCAAGCTTGTGTCTTCTTCACATTAGATGTTGGCTTTTGATAGACGTCCTAGTGAATATTTGGGGATTATTCCTTAATTTCCTATCTCATTAGGTGGGAAGACTGTCCTTGTCGATTTTATAGTGGTGCAAGGCCCATTATATTTCAATATGCTTCTCGAGCATGATTATGTGTATGCTATGAACACTATGGTGTCTACGCTCTTCCGAGTGATGCATTTCCCTCATAATGGAAGCATTGTCACTATTGACCAACTGTCATCTGATAATCACCATCCTAATTTGGTGTTATTTCATACTACCCCTTTACATGTTCCTAGCGTTCGTGTAGACTCTACCCTGCCATAGGTTAATTATGTGGCATCTTATCCTCGATGTTCAATTGCTTCTGAGAAGGAACCTGTGAAATCATGTTTGCCTTCTTGATACTTGGTCTCAGTAGTTGATCCATTGGTTTATCCAATGGGGGCATGGGATCCCTTGATTCCCCCTCTTGGTACAAGTGATCTTGAGTCTCTTCCTGAGTTTGATCTCATTGTTTGTAGATCCTTAATCGCTCATGCTTGTGATTCTTTGTTGATAGAATCTGTCAGTTCTGGCTAGAACCTCCATCGTCATATGGAATATGGTCAATTTAATTCACCCTTTGGGACTGTCGACCCTCATTTGCGTGATTTCTCAGATTTTGAATTGCCTTCAGATGAGGCTATCCTTGAAGCCATGACTACGGTTTTTGTACCGCGAGAGGACTTACACCGGGGCTTGTGTTTTCTTCCCTTTTGGGAGACTTTCCAAATTGACTATCGTAGAGACTCTTGGTTTGAGCCTAGTAGTGGGCTCAACCTGAACCATTTTCATACATGATTTGTATCCCCCACGGGTCTTCTTTTAATCCCTTTTCAGCCCCTCTAAATATGAAAATATTGTTGATTGATTTGTTGACCTTCACGCTCATTAAACTAAAATTTGAAGGCATGTATGTTCGGTGGTAGTTTACCCCTTTTTCAGTCTAGATGCTCAACTGTATGAACAAAGGTATACTCTAGGAGCCTCGGTTCTCTAGAAGAGTATCCTCAAGTATAATTTAAACCCTTTTTCGGGCCCGAGGGACTAAATTTATGAAAAAGGAACCCCCATGGAGTCCATAGTTAATCTCTTTTCGGACTCCCTAAAATTGAAAATATTGTCGAGTGATCTTGTTTCTTCACACTTATTAAATTGGTCAAGAAAAACATCCCTTATGGAGTCCATAGTTAAATCTCTTTTCAGACTCCTTAAAAATGAAAAGATCACTAAGTGATCTTGTCTTTGTCAAACTCATTAAAATGATTTTGAATAAACGTCTTTTCGGTGCTATTTTACCCCTTTTTTGAACTGACTAGACTACCTTCGAAAAAGGTACCCCAATGGAGTCTTCTTTTATGATTTTTTCAGAGTCTCTAAAAATGAAAAAACACCGAGCTTACCTTCGCTGGGCTCGTTAAAATCACACCAAAGGACATTATCATTGTGTCTTATCTATCACATTTTCATTCTTGCGTCTTTGGCCTAAAGCCAGCTCCATGTTTCTCTCAACTAAACCATCTAAAGAATGCCTTATACGCAAGCCTTGTAGCACTTTGCCTCTGCGTCTTGACACCTTGACTCATGGAGGCATTTTCCCGAGTGTCCTTTTGCTACACATGCCTCCTTTCTATGAGAATCAATGTGCTATTTGTGCTTGGAACTAAGTATGTTTGCGACACTCATACCTCCTTTGTAACGTAACATTCTTTTATTCTTTCTAAAACAAATTCAAAATATTGAAAAAGACAAAAAAAATAAAAAACCCCAAAAAGAGGAAGGGAAAAGTATTTTCTTTTATTGGTAGCACAATGAGTTGCCCTTGGACAAAGCACATCCTTCCATTTGTTTGTCAAGCTCTGGGATTTAATATGACCTTAGGAAGCTATTCTCGCTACATAGATCTATGTCCTCCTCCATTTGGTTATTCTTCCAAACATATGGAGAGTTTGCGTTGCCTCCTACATCATGAACTTATGTCAATACCATGCTGCCTAAGTCTCGTCACTTGTTGTGCTATTGTCCAAGGGAAGTTTTTACCAAGCTTGAGTCGGCCCCTCTGCAGTTTGTCTCTTGACCTCATGCCCGACCATCCCAAAAGCCCAATTGAGTCTTTGTTCGAAATCAATGAATCCCTCAGCCTGATCACCGAGATCCTCTTGTCTATTCAGGATGATCCATCGAAGACCTTTGGGTAGTGATTTCATACACTCATATTACACTCTTACCCGATTTTTGAAGATCTTGAAGTTGTTTCTCAAGCTCTGAAAGCATCATATCCAACCATCGGACGTCACTAAGCTTCTTGAATATGGATACTATACATGTATATCTTTTGATTTTGAGATGTATATCTGATGTGTATTTCTCATGGCTACACTTTATATAGTTATATGACATGGATCTGCAGTGTATTTGATTGGAAAACATGATTTTATTTCATTCTGAGCATGGGTATGCCCGCCTCAATGAGACAATTGTTATTTTGCAGATGGAACCTCCGGAACTCTGGTCCCTGGGCTCACTCGCTTCGTACGTTGGTGAAGATTGGTAATGTATTTCGGCCATCAGATGCTCTTCTAACCTCACACATTAGGGGGAATCTGTTATAACTCTAACTTGCACCAAACATGCATACCTGGCATCAAGCCATCCCAATTGCCATTTTTGCCAAGACACCATTGAAAAACTCTTCTAAAAATCCATCCTTTTGAATGTGTACGTGCCCTGCACCACTGTTGCCCATATATATATGCTAGTTGACCCATTAAAGCCCGCATATATTGACAAAAGCACAAAAAATATAAAGTTGCAGACATAATACATATTTCTGGGTAATTGCCTAAATTGTTTGACCATCCATACTCGGTCACTCAACCAGATAACTACCCTCTTTTAGCCTATAAAAGAAGAGGTAGGGGTCCCATTCAAAAAGACAAGAATAAGAGAAAATAAACTTTGCCCTTTTTTGTATTCCCTTTGCTCCAATCTTTTGCAGTGATTTCATTGAAGAGGACAAGCATGTGAAGTAGAAGTTGGTGCACAGTTGAAGAGGATCCCAGGACCAGATTCTAGGAGTAGTAGCCGATCTCACCATTGTAAGTGACTTTTGTGAGGTTAATAAAAAGAATTACTTTTCTTGTCCCGCCATATGAGGTGTTCAATTTTAAGTTTTGATTATATTTTATTAGAACACCTAACCCACTAATTCATATATAAGATGCATGTTCGTAGTTCTTTGTTTGTCTGTTTATGAATGCAGGTTTTCTTTCGGAGGAGACTTGCAGTCGAGGAGCAACCAAACGCAAAAGGATCGACACCAAACACGGAAGTTCAAGGTAGAGTTACCAGATCCTTTTATCCTTGTGTTTCATGCATGAATGTGGGGTCTATGTCAAGCTAATAGTAAAAAGTAGGAGACTTTATATGGTTATTCCTACATGCACTACAAAACCCTTAATGCTAGTTCGTAGGGGGTTTTCCCACCCACATCAGAATTGGTGACCATACTGGGGAAGATCTCTAGGGTTTTTTTGGGGATACTTTTTGGGTGTTTTAAATTGGTTTGATTACATTTTTCTGAGTTTCAACAAGAGTTTGAGTTTGTAGGGATTCTGGTCTTCCATACAAGTATGCTACATCATCCATAAACCATGTGTCAGCAATACTACTAACAAGTGCCTCCAACCATGTACCAAGTATGTACCAATCATGTAATCAAGTACTCATCAACTATGACTGATCAAGATGTACCAACATCATCAACTATACACCTCATGTATGTGCCAACTCATCAACTACTTGTCTCAACCATGTACCCAACATGTACCTCAACCAAAAGCCCTCATCAATTTATCATTCAAATCTGATTTGTAACTTTGTAATAGACCTGGTGTATATGATCACATACCTTGTTGAATTCTAGCTTATTATAGAGAACGAACTTCTAGAGCATGCCCCACACAGAATATTTGTTGTATGGATCTTAGAAGGCATCATCAAAAGAATTTATCCTCCCTTGAATTTCGACCTTATTTACTTCACCTTCCCTCTGAAATTTGGCTTAGATATCCTTTGGTTAGCTCAGTCACCTGTAGATATTCAATATTCTCAAGTGTGATTAAAATGAGAGATCCTTGCTTCTTATTTATACTTTCATGTAGCTTCCTCAAGGGGTTACCTTTTAACCATCTTAACCCACTTTCCTTATTTTAGGGATAACCCACTTCTAACCACTTGTCCACTTAGTAATTTCTCCATTAAATTTGTTATTTAAATAATTTATTTTGTTTTCAATTTGACTTATAGTACACTCATCACTTCACTTTATTATTTACCTTCTAAAATCTCTTAAACCACTTTGACCTTTTGGGGCTTCTAGATGACTCATGAGGGTTCTCCAACTTCACATGGCCATAACTCTCTAATCGTGAGGAGTTATGTGACATTCCACATACCACCGGAAATGGAATTACATGTACTATCCATATAGAATAGTATTACTTTCAAATATATCGAAACTCATACCATTATCCATCAAACAAACTTGGGTCCATTACCCAAATCTTGGTTCTCCAACTTCACATGGCCATAACTCTCTAACCGTGAGGATTTATGTGACGTTCCACATACCACCAGAAATGACATGACATGTAATACCCATATAGAATAGTATTACCTTCAAATATATTAAAACTCATACCATTATACATCACACAAACTTGGGTCCATTACCCAAACCTTTGTGCTACCGTAATTCGCTATCGGACTTTCTCCAAGGGTTGACATCAATCACTAAGGGTTGACATCAATCTACAATATCACTCTCCAATGGTTGACATAAATGACAACCAACAATCAATACCAGCTATCCATCAACCTAAGCCAACTATTTGACAATATCCTCCTTTGACATTGATGGAAACACTTAGTCATGATAACATTCATGTTTATACTCCTCATCAATGTTTTTATCTCTCCCCCTTTGGCATCAATGGAAAAGGGTATCTCCCTTTGGGGATGATCCCCCTGACTGAACTCTCCTTGGGATACTCCCCATGTTTACATGCCTCTATGCTCTCTCTCCAAGCATTTCTATCCTGCATCTGATAAATATCTCCCCCTTTGTCATCAATGGTGAAGGTATCTTTCCATCCGGGGCTGCTCCCCCTAACTGAAATTTCCTTGGGGATACTCCCCCTGACTGAATTCTTCCTGAAACTGATTCCCCAACTTGAATTGTCTTATTTATGGTGATTCCTCGTGTAAATATAAGACATATAAGATAAGCATTCAAAAACATTCATTTTGGAGTAGAAATTACTCCGAGTCTCTGGCGAAAATACTCAAAGGCTTCCCTTGGAAGCATTTTTGTAAAGATGTATTCCACTTATTCTTTTGTGCCCACATATTCAACTCTGATGTTCTTCTCTGCAACTTGTTCCCATAGAAAGCGATACTTTAATGGAATGTGATTCTTCTTGGAATGCATCACTGGGTTCTTTGAGATATTGATGGAGCTTGTATTATCACAACAGATTGGAATGGGTTCGTCATACTCAACTTGTATATCTAAGTAGAACCTTGCTCCACTGGTGCTTCGTCGGTCATCAATGCAACCTGCCCAATCTACGTCTGTGTAGGAAATAAATGATAGATCCTTTCCTTTTGGATACCATAATCCAAACTCTTCTGTTCCTTTGAGATATTTAAAAATCCTCTTTACTACTAAGACACACGATTCCTTTGGTGCTTCTTAAAATCATGCCACTTTTCCAACTTCCTGCATTACATATGGTCTAGGTGTTTTCACATATAGTAAGTTACCAATCATTGACATGTATTTCCTCTGGTCTGTAGACTTTGAACCATCATCTTTTTCTCAACTTGCAGCTGGTTTGCATATGAGTGGTAACTGGTTTACAATCTTCCATTCCAAACCTCTTTATCATTTCTCTGATATACTCTGTTTGAGAAATAAAAATTTCTTGGTTTCTTTGACATATCTGAAGACCTAGAAAGAAGGATAGTTCTCCAAGTAATGACATTTCATATTCATTCTGCATATCCTTTGCAAAGTTTTGGCTTAACCTATCATTAGTACTTCCAAAAACAATATCATCAACATAAATTTCAATTAATAAAATACTACCTTGAGTTACCTTGATGTAGAGGTTGATGTCTGTGCTTCCTTTCCATAGTTCGTAGGGAGTTTTTTCATTGTTGTTTCTGAGCATTACTCTATTTTGAATGTGAACTATTGTATGCACTGCATGCGTCCAAAAAATATATGTCAATTTGGAATCCATTAGCATTGTTCGATCCATTTCCTGTGTAATTATCATCCATTATAATAATGTTCCTTTGTCTCTGAACCACTCTTTGAACCAATTTATGAATCCATGCTCTCATCCATACTGTACAAGACTCTACTTGCACAACTTTCCATAATGCTGACCCATTTATCACTATACTATCATGAAGTCTTGATTAATCAATCAAATTGTACTTCTGCTAACCGACTGTTCTGGATCTGTCTTCTCAAACTCTGCAAGCTACTCGAAGGATGGTTCTTTGGTCTATCACAACTATCGCATAGACTCCCCCTATCTAATATTCAGATTACCTGGGAGTCTCTAAGTTGGATGGCTCAAAACAATTCCTGCTCTGATGTGTATTCATCATCATCTTCATTGGTAGATTCATCATATCTCTGAGCTCTAAATTATTTCTTTCTGTAGGTGGATTCATCTTTCACTACAATGCCTGAAAGTACAATCTCTTGAACCTGTTCCTTATTTAACTGCCCTTCTTTCTTTTCAGTTATTTTCCAAACCTTTCTATATCTGAGATCTTTCTTTTTCTCTATAGAATTTTCTTCATCTCATTTTATTTCCAATCTTGTGATCTCTGGGACTTGGTCTTTGTTTACCTATTCTTTGTGTTTTCTTATTCATACTTTCTTATATCTGATATCAATGTTCTATTTCATGGAAGTATCTATCATGCTTCTACAATCACTAGCTATGCGTCCATAGTTATAACATTTGTAATATTCAATGTTACATGGGGCCACATATGCACTTCTTGCTTGAACATTTCTTTTATAATCCCTGCAATCTACAACCTTATGTCCAAAATTTGTACAATAAAACAATGACCATAAAATAAATTTGCATACCTGGTAGTGAATGATCTTCTTTTTGGTGTAGTCCTTTTGAATTTCTTCCTTAACTGATCATGATCATGATTGAAGCTTCTTTGTGGCTTGAACATGAATGGTCTTCTTGAAGATGTATCTTCAATAGTTTTCTTAGATTCTAGTTGACCATGATTCCTTCCTTGAGTACTTTTGCATAACTCTTTCTATTTTCTTCATTCTTCTTTTCTAGCAAACTTGAGTGCTTCTCTTCATTCTCTATAAATGATGTGGATGTTTCTGTCTCTTCAACGTTCTTGTTGAGATTGCCAATTTTACTTCTCAATGTGACAACTTCTTCAAGCTTCTCAACCTCTTCTTTTTTCTTCATTATCTGAGACTTCATGACTTCTTCTGTTCTTTTCGCTTCTTCAAGATGAAATTTTAATGTGATTATTTCTTCTTCAAGTCCTTTCTCTTCTTGACCAAACTCTGCCTCAAGCTGGTTTAGATCGTTAGTTCTTTCCTTAATATGATCTGTAAATATTTTCTCTCTCATTTCTGCTTCTTCCTTCTATTCTTCTATGTTGGCTTCCAAATACTTCTTTTGATATTCAAGATTTTCTTCAATCTTTCTGTCTTCTTCTAGCTGAGTTCTTAAGTTCTTGATGACCTATTGGGATTCTTAAAAAACGTGAACACTTTCCTTTTGTTTCATCAATTCTTTCTTGAGTGACTTGTTTTCTTCTCTTAGTTCATCTAAAACACTAATCAATTCTACTTCATAATTGTCTTCCTTTTCAATTAGTTTTTGTGTCTCATTTCCTTCATGGCATTCTATTTCAAGATGCCCATGTTTTTCACAATTAAAGAAAAAAAACATACCTCTAGTGATTATGTACTCTTCATCTTTTGAATCTGTTTGAAATGGTGAACATAATTCTTCTTGATATGTATTTGCATATTATTTGGAATTTTATGAATCTGCGATGGGTGAAGAATATATGTCATGTAACTTATCCCAAATTTCTTTGGCTAATGAACATTTACCAACCTTTTCTCTTACCAGATTAGGTAATCCTTCCCAGATGAAATCCATTACTATTTTGTTTTTCTTCTTCAATTCCTTCTTGACTACAGTCTTTTCCCTTTTTGAACTATCATATCCTGTAACAACTGATAGCCAAATATAATGTCTGTGTGCCTGTAAAATTACTTTGGTCCTTATGCTCCACATCTCATACTTAAAACCATTCTGACCATTAAAAATTGGTACTCTATTCTCAGAATAATCAATGATCTCCTTCCAATGGTTAAACTGTTTCCTAAAGGAACCGACTTTGATACCAATTATTGGATTACTGAGAGAGGAGGTGAATCAGTAATAGAGAAATTTAATCCTTTTTCACCATAAAATGCAAGTTCTATATCAATGTAGCATTATCATCCAATAGTTGCAGAGTAAATAAACAATGAACAAATGAGCAATCACACACATACACAGTACACCAGTGTTTTACATGGAAACCCAAAACAGGAGAAAACCACATAATTCTTTTTCTTATATTTCTTTAAGAATTACATTCATTGGAAGCACCAACTTCCTTTGTTTTCCAACTGCAAATGGAAGGAGGCTCCAACCCCCTAGTTTCTCAGGCTACAATCTGAGGGAAGCTTCAACTTCCCAATTCTCAGGCTACAACCAGAAGGAGGCTACAACCCCCTATGTTCTATGTCTACAACCAGAAGGTGGCTGCAACCACCTATCCTTTCCCGTCCAACCTCCCTGACATATAAGTAGAACGATGGAACCACTATCACACTATCACTATGGGATATACTGCTATAAACCTATACCAATCAACCTGCACCAAACAAATTGTACCAATAACCTGAACAATGCATCAACCATGCATCAACCTGTACCTCAACCTGTAATCAACCTATACCATAAAAAAGTGCATCAACCATGCACCAACCTGTACCAAACATCATGTAATCAACCTGTACCATAAACAAGTGCATCAACCATGCACCAACCTGTACCTCAACCCTTGCCATGAACAAGTGCATCAACCATGCACCAACTGGTACCTCAACCTATACCATGAACAAGTGCATCAACCATGCACCAAACCTGTATGATTAAATTGTCACAACAACATGCCCAAACAACCTATCACAACAACCTGTCTCATCAATCTTATCAACCAAATCAGATCTACTCGCCAAGATCAATCACCAAGACAAATCTCAAAGATGTGCATCAACCAAGCATAACATAACAACACATAATCATCACCAAGATCAATATGTGCTTCTAATAATGTACCAATACAAGTATGCTACATCATTCATAAACCATGTATCAACAATACTACTAACAAGTGCCTCCAACCATGTACCAAGTATGTACCAATCATGTATAAACTAATCAACTATGACTCATCAAGATGTACCAACATCATCAACTATACACCTCATGTATGTGACAACTCATCAACTACTTGTCTCAACCATGTACCCAACATGTACCTCAACCAAAATCCCTCATCAATTTCATCATCCAAATATGATTTGTAGCTCTGTAATAGACTTGGTGTATATGATCACATACCTTGTTGAATTATGGATTATTCTAGAGAGATAACTTGTAGAGCATGCCCCACACAAAATATTTGTTGTATGGATCTTAGAAAGCATCATCAAAAGAATTTATCCTCCCTTGAATTTTGGCCTTCTTTACTTCACGTTCCCTCTGAAATTTGGCTTAGATATCCTTTGCTTACCTCAGTCACCTATATATATTCAATATGCTCAAGTGTGATTAAAATGAGAGATCATTTCCTCTTATTTATACTTTCATCTAGCTTCCTCAAGGGGTTACCTTTTAACCATGTTAACCCACTTTCCTTATTTTAGGGCTAACCCACTTCTAACCACTTGTCCACTTAGTAATTTCTCAATTAAATTTAATATTTAAATAATTTATTTTGTATTCACTTTGACTTATAGTACACTCATCACTTCACTTTATTATTTACCTTCTAAAATCTCTTAAACCACTTTGACCTTTTGGGGCTTCTAGATGACTCATGAGAGTTCTCCAACTTCACATGGCCATAACTCTCTAACCATGAGGAGTTATGTGACATTCCACATACCATCGGAAATGGAATGAAATGTAATATCCATATAGAATAGTCTTACTTGAAAATATATCAAAACTCATACCATCATCCATCAAACAAACTTGGGTCCATTACGCAAACTTGGGTTCTCCAACTTCACATGGCCATAACTCTCTAACCGTGAGGAGTTATGTGACGTTCCACATACCACCGGAAATGGCATGACATGTACTATCCATCTAGAATAGTATTACCTTAAAATATATTAAAACTGATACCATTATACATCAAACAAACTTGGGTCTGTTACCCAAACCTTTGTGCTATCAAAATTTGCTATTGGACTTTCTCCAAGGGTTGACATCAATCTCAATCTCAATCTCCAATGGTTGACATAAATGACAACCAACAATCCATCAACCTAATCCAACTATTTGACATGCATAATATCACATACATTATACTACCAATAACACTTACATAGGGAACATGTGCCATTTCCTTTATCTTTTCCTGTGTGTTTGGACATTGTTCAATAGTTAGCCTTGCATGTTGAAACAATTCAAAATTGTTTTAATATACTTCATCTAGTTCAATCAGAGATTTATAGTTACTCAATCTCTCTTGATCTCCATTCCCATAATGAATTTCATTGAACTGAGATCCTTCATGTCAAACTTGGAGGATAGATGCTTCTTCACCTCCTTTATAACATCCATGTTGTTTCCAATCAACAACATGTCGTCGACATACAAAGCTAGATATATGAAAAACTCACCTTCTTCTTTGGAGTATATGCAATGATCAACTTTGCTTCTCACAAACCCCAAACTAAGGATGTATGAGTCAAAATTTTTGTACCACATCCTTGGTGATTTCTTTAGACCATAAAGGGATTTTTTTCAATTTGCACACCATATCTTTCTTTCCTTTTACTACAAATCCTTCAGTTTTTTTCATGTAGATTTCTTCTTCCAGGTCCCCATGTAGGAACATTGTATTCACATCCATCTATTCTATTTCTAGATCAAATGTTTCATCCATAGACATTAGTACTCAAATGGAAGTTAATTTTTCATCAGGGGAAAAAATATCACTGAAGTTGTCTCCTTTGACTTGGGAATATCCTTTCGCTACCATTCGAGCTTTGAAGTTCTCAACTTGACACACTGCATTCATCTTCTTATTGAATACCCATTTTTTACCAACAATATTTCTTCCACTAGGAAACTTGACTAAGTCCCATGTCTCATTCTTGTGCAAGGATTCCATCTTTTCAACCATGTCATCCTTCCATAGTTTTCTCTCTGCTAAGTCAACTTCCTCCCTGACTGAATTGGGCTCATTGTTAGTGGAAGTTAACACAAATGCAGAATGTAAGTTGGGAGGACTATACCTTTCAACTTGTTTTCTTACTCTTCTTGACCTCCTTACAATCGGGGTTGGTTGTTCCACCTCTTCTTATGATTCATTCAACTCATCTGAATCATCTTCTTCATTCCTCAGTTCAAACCACACCGTCTCAGGATTATTCTCGGTATGAACACTTTCTTTAGGATCAAAATTAATTTTGACTTCTAGGATGACCACATCTTGACTATACATTGTTTTCTATGATGTAGGATCCCATAGGTTATATCCTTTCATTCCTTCTTTGTATCTAATGAAAATACATTTGAATTCCTTCTTGTCCATATTTCTCCTCTTTTCCTTGGGAACATGCAAAAATGAATCATATCCAAATACTTTGAGATGTGAAACTGAAGGATTCTTACCTGATCATACCTCATGTGGATTCATGTTGACTAGCGCCAATAGACGAGACATATTCAACAGATATTTTGCAGTGTCAACTACCTCCTCCCAGAATTCTTGTGTGGGCCAAGCACCACTGAGCATGCTCCTTGCCTTGTCCATCAACATTCTGTTCATTCTCTTGGAAAATCCATTTTGTTTTGGGGTATATGATGTGGTAGTTTGGCATGCTATGCCACACTTCTTACAGAAGTGATCAAATTATTTTCCATAGAATTCACCACCATTGTCAGTTCTCAACACCTTAATCTTCTTATCTATCTAGTTTTCTAGAAGAGATTTAAACTCTTTGAATTTTTTGAAAACTCTTATTTATTCCTTAGGATATATATCCATGTCTTCCTAGAAAAATCATCTATGAAGGAGACATAATACATGGATACACCAAGTGAAGGCATTGTAACAAGGACAAACACATCACTATGAACCAACTTTAGAATCCCATTTTCCCTTGTCACTCCAAATGGAACCTCACTCGACTTTGTTTTCTGTATATACAATGTTCACAAAAGTTGACTTCTAAATCACATTTAGGAAAGTCTTTGACCATACATTTTTTATGCATAGCTCGAAGTCCTTTTTCTCCATTGTGTCCCATCCTTTCATCCCATAGCATGATCGGGTCGACTTTATGATGACTTGTCAAGTCGGTTTGGATCGACTTAGCCTGAGTTGAGTCAAATCGATTCAAGGTCGAGTCAACTTCAGGAACAACGATGTTGTTGCATCCAATTGAGTCAACACACCCTAACAACTTGTATAGGGTTCCAATCCAAACTCATTTCATTAAGACCATCACACCTCTGACCATCTTGCACGAATCCTTCTGAAATAGAGTCTGCATGCTAGCATCACTCATATTACTGATAGATATAAGGTTTCTTTCCAAACCTGGAATGTATAGCACACTTGGAAGGGTTCTACTCTTCCCATCTTGCAGTATTAGTCAAACTCTTCCCTGTCTGACAATTTTGGTTGTCGCGTTTTCCCCCAAGAACACTTCTCCTCCTTCATTCGTTCATATTCATAGAACAATTATCTATGTGGTGTCATATGATAGGATGCTATTTAATTGATCAACTAAACATCTTGATAGGACTATGTACTGGTCGATGCCAGATACAGATTTCCTCCCTTATCTGGAGTCATATTTCTCTCAGTCGACTGCTTCTTGTTGAATCTTGTACTGACTTCCATTGCCTTTGACTTGCAGTCCCTTTTTTAATTCTCAACTTTACCGCATTTCTAGCATATTCTTGTCGACTAAACCAGGGATTTAGATCTACCCTTCAAATTAGACTTTATTCTGGATAATTTTCCTTTATCTCTGTCAATCGGTCGACCTCTCACCACTAAAGCATCTTTGGTCAATCCTTCCATGTTCTTTATTCACATTTATTTCGATAGTAAATATGAAACCATGTCTTCTAGAGCCAATGTGGTTGTATTACTCCTTACATCCATGACTAAGCTATCCCAGGAGTTTGGAAAAGAATATAATAGGCTAATACATTTCTCCTCCTCAATGATTTTAATATCCATAGAAGATAATTGACTTATAATGGTATTACACCCATTTAAATTCTTAGTCACTGAACTGTCATTGTTGATACTGAGAGGGGGGTGAATCAATATCAAGTACAATTTAAAAACATTTTTCAAATTATACTTAAACCATTCAATTATATCCAATGAGCAATGAACAATAGTATAAGAGTTACACCAATACACCACAATACACCATGCACAATATATGAGAAATAATCAATAGTTTT
>ML806937.1:270103-282322 GCA_009831015.1 Picea engelmannii | reverse complement strand
ACTCTGATTCGTGACTTTCATGTGCCTGAAGTGTTGAATCTGCCTGACACCTGTCATTCCCTGGTTGTGCCACGTGTCCCTTTGCTGACGTGGTGTGCTTTTGTGGGTTGAATCAATGGTTCAGATGCAATCTTGGCTCAACGACTGCGATTACATCGCGAAATCGCATATCGCGATTTCGGGGTTTTCGTTGTCATTGTTCACGAGACTCGTGAAACTCCGATTCCCGATTCTGCGATGAAGCCCCCTGTTTACACATGGATGGTCCCGATCACTGCTTGATTTAATGGCTGTGATCAAATCGCGAAATTTCATATCGCGATTTCGGGGTTTTCTTTGTTGAGTGAACTGGACATTTCAAAGTCCCGATCCCCGATTCTCCGATGGGGCCTCCAGGCTGCCACGCGTCCACACGAATAGACGGTCCAGATCTCGTCGGGAATTCACCTTGGCTTTAACGGCTACGATCAAATCGTGATTTCAGAGTTTTTGATGTCAAGTGAATTAGACATTATAAACTCCCGATCCCCGAATCTCCGATGACTTATCTCCTTCGCAACTTCTGCAGATCTGACGGTTGTCGGTCTTTCGGGAAATTTGAATGGAATCCAATGGTCACTGGATCTCTGTCTTCCTTCTTCTCTGTAATCTCTTGCTGCGTGCGTTTTCTTCAATGCTGTACCTCCTGAGCTCTTACGTCCGAATCCCCCAAGGGGTTTTATCCTTCATATCCTTCCATCTCCGTTGTTGCCATCAATGACAACAACCATCATCGTTGCTTGTTCAATATTTTCCAACAATTGGATTGCTGCAAATAAATTTATGAGCAACAACAGATAAAATTTGGAAAAGCGTCAAGAACAGACAAACGATTTTACGGGATTGATTGCAGCCAAACCGTGAGGATTCTAAAGAAACGGGTGAAAACCCATCTCCAAAATGGACCCATTTATCTTACACCCAGGAATTTTCCCAAACAAATGTACGATTTGAGAGGTATTTGTGTCTCTTTACGAGACAAATTTCAGGTGGAGAAAATTATTAGTGACGCCTAGACTATTCATTCATTGTATAAATATATGAGAAAGTTCAGAGCCATGGGGCAGAAAGAAATTGAGAGGAGGATTTTTATCATTTCTCTTTTGTATATTATTTCTTTTGTATTTTTTTTTTCTTTTCAAATGGAGTAATGGATGGTTGGAATCATTGGGAGAATGGACAAGTATTTTCAAAGAAGAATATGAAATTCTAGGTTGCTTAATGGCTTTTGTCCTGTGAGTAAAATGGTTTTATTTTCATTACAATATCTTCATATTCTTTGAATAATTGAGTATGCATTGATTTAAATTAGCTTTAGTATGTTTTATCAATACATG
Source organism: Picea engelmannii (assembly GCA_009831015.1). NCBI lineage: Eukaryota > Viridiplantae > Streptophyta > Pinopsida > Pinales > Pinaceae > Picea > Picea engelmannii. The sequence goes on along the minus strand of ML806937.1, from coordinate 280,946 downwards.
GTTAATTGCTATCATTTATATATTAATTTTTTCAATCTTTAAGAGTTTATTATCCCAAAAGTTCTTCCTGGACCATATGATTAACATATTTTGTTGAAACTATATGAGAAAACAATTTACTCTTTGGCTTTTCTGTTTTTGTAGATTGTGCAATGTTAATATTGTTTCTCATATAATTTCTGAATATGAAACTTTATTTGTATTGAACTAGCTTTAGATTGTTCTGCATATAATTTGTCATGTTATGTTTTCATTTATATGGTTCATTATCTTTTGGTTTAGTTTATATCTGTGATTGATCATCTATTCAAGTATTTTGAGTTTACATCTGATGCTAGATATCTGGTAACACCATTCCTGAGAATTGAAATTTCTTTCATTTTCAGTTATTGGACATTTCAAGGTCATAAGATATATAATTATTTGTCTTTCTGTCATTATAAACTCGCTCCAGAATATGAAACACTTCCTTGAATTTCTTCAAGAAGTATTATGCTTGCTTTTGTCATAGGTTTACACTTGACATAGGTTAAGAGGAGCTCATACAAATACAAAGAGATGAATTTAGCTTAGTACTGTTGATCAGTGAGAGGTTAGTAGGTGCATTGCTTTCTTTTATTTAGATTTGTTTATATATGAAAGAGATGATGATTGCATTAATTAGCTTTGACTGTTTCTGTGTCATTGTTTCAATTGTATTTGCTTAGTATTTATTAGTTTAAAATCTTTAAACGTTAAAAAAAAAAAAGATTTATGTTCTTACTTTATCTTATTTTGAAACATTATTATGAACATTCATTTTCGCAAGATTTCGAGTAAACCTTGTAAATTGTATATAGATTGTTTATAATCATTTGTATATTCACGTTTATTTTTAATAAGAATTAGTAAGTAATATATAATTTGTTAGAATCATAGCTTTATATTAGTTTATTTATTTTATTGTTTTTAGGACTATAGTTGTCCAACAGAGCCATTAAACCCGTCGGGTCATTTCATTCCAAACGGCTTGGGTTATTTAGACAACCCAGTCCGGATTTGACCTTCCAGTTGATGGTGTGTCACTTATGCCTGTCAAAAAATCGTGCTAGAAGGAGGGCCAAGGTAATTTTAATGATTAGATGTTTTACCCCTCAGCCTATCATAATTCGAGATTTATAAATTCTTCTTTTGTGTCATGTTGAAATGCACTACTAGAAGGCAGACCAGACTGACAAGATGGCCTTGTAGGAGTCTTTGTTATGAATTTATTTAATTTTCCATGGCTCCCCAAATCATTGTGTTGGAACATGATTTCCACTTCTCATTACCTGATATTCCCAACAAGACAGTCTCTCTCTTGTCCAAAATCACCTTTGATGGTGGGGGGAATGTATCTGCAAAACAATATCTTAACAAGTTTTGGTGTAAATGCATCAAACATGATATTTCCGATTTAAATTTTTTATGAAGATTGTTCTCTTTTACTTTCAAGGGTCGGATTAAAAATCGGTTTCAGTCTTTTGCATCATATCATATTATTGATTGGTTTCAATTTGTAGAGTAATTTTTAGATGCTTTTGAAATCTATGATTACAATCGAGTATGTGAAGAATTTTAGGATCTACTAATCAATGATGATTTATATCCAGAAGGATTTTCAACAAGAATCCATGATGTTCTCTGTAAATTTAATCTTGATGACATGTCATTTGTACTAAATCTCCTCTCTGATGCTTGTGCCCCTTTCATCCAGTCATATTCAATCGCGAATGATGAATCAGTTACAAATCCTAACACCCAATTGCAAGATGAATTTTGTTTGCAAGATGAGAGGAATCCATCAGAAAACATTGAACAAGCAACATAGGTAGAATCTATTGAAAATGTTCTCACTGACAATCAAATTGTTTTTTCCTCTGAACCCTTGCATCTTCAATCCTTAACTATCGTGGAAGGAGATTTTATTGTGGGTCTAGGTATATGTCCATATTTTTCTAACTCCTTCTCTAATCAATACTTAGATTCAATTATTGAAGAACACTTAGGTGATGAAAATGATCTTAAGCATTCTAACATTCTAATGAAACCGATTAGAGATGTAGATCTACAATTGGAAGAAGAAAGCTTAAACCTTCATCCACAAATCATACCTTATCCACATGATAGATTAGATGTTTGTCATGAAAGTTTTGAATTGTCTATCATATAGGAGGAAAATTCAGATGATCGTATTATGTTGAAGGATTTATCACCAAAAGAGAGTGAAAGTATTAAGGCAAGTGAAGATGAATGTATTGAGAATACCATTGTTAATTATCATAGCTCAAGAGAATATTTTCACGTGCTCATTTCTAATTCATTTTACTCTTTATATCCTGATCTCTTCTTAGATTCTGGTGTGCATGGTATTTTACCCATGGTATCGTACTTTTTTCCATCACAATATAATCTTTTCGATATGTCAATATTTGGTGAAATTAATTTCAAACATAACATTTATGAAGTCAGATTTGACGCTCTTTCACTTTCATCACTCGCATGGGAAAAATATATGTCGCAAGATGATTCTACACAATTTATTTTTGAAAAAGACAATGCATTCATTATGGATATTGAAGATTCCATACTTCATATTCATTCATTGATTAGATTAAACTCTCATGATTCTATTGCACATTTGGAACCAATTCATCTCATGAAAAGGAATGCTCAAACCAACAATTTGATTTCTATAATGAATCCTCGTACGATGTGTTTATCAGTTGTAGATCTAACTCATCAAAGTGATAATTTGGATTCTGAGTTTCATGATAGGATTGAATATTGGCTTCATAATTCATATCTAAAAGATATTCAGAGTAATGGTAAAGTCATGCTTACTTTGTTTCTTATTGAAAATCTAGGGGGTAAGCATGACATGTTTTTTACATATCCTCCTTGCGAAGAAATTCGTGAACAGGTCGAGAATTGTCAAGAGAATGGGGAATTTCCATCTTGGCTGATGGTTATGTGAAGTCCCCATAATTTTGGCAAGTTTTCTGAATCTAGTTACATTCTTCCATGCTTTTGTGATCCATATCATGACATAATTGCATATTGGTTGGAGGGTTCATATATTAAAATTTTTCGACAGAATGGTAAGGATATACTTACTTTGTTTCTGAATGAAGAACATAAAGGTAAAGGTAAGTATGATGTATTTATTTTTATTTTTGAAACACTTCAATCCATCTTACTAATTGGAAATTTCTTTGTCTTTGCAGGATTGGAGTTACTCTGATCGCTACATTGGAAGAATGACTTCTCTTAGTATTTTTATTTGTTTAGTAGTTAGAGTAGGTTTCTTTTAGTTTTATGTCTCAATGTTTCTTTTTGTAATAATGCATTTATGAACACAAGTGGGTACACCAAGAGAACCATAATATGAATGTTGTCAGGGAAGTCCACTTTAATCCTTTTTCTCTTTGCTTTTTCGTTGAATATTTATTTTCAAAAACACATTATCATCATGTAAATTTTAAAATGGAAAGTAAAGAGATAAGTAAATTTGAACTATCAATTCACCTGAATTCAACCCTGACCCAAGGTGCCATGAGTAGAAATGCACTCATCTTAATAAGGATTTTTCTATTTTCTTTTAGTCTCTTTTATTTTTAATAATAATGCCTGGTCAAAGCAGCATCTTATGCATCACTATCTTAAGAAAATAACTTCCTCGCACATGAGATTTTATATGATTTATTTTTTCCTTTATTTTACAGTGGGATGCTAGTAGATCCCAAAGCTCAGGTTTATCTTTGGCCAAAATTGTTTTTGAAAGTGTGCTTTTGCTATTTCAATTTTGTTTGTTTTGATATACTTCTGATTTTGAATCCCATTAATAAAATCCGATTCAGTTTGTTGTGTTTTTTTTTTTGGATTTCTTTGATTGAACTTTCTTCTTGTCTGTCTTTTTGAATAATCATATTTCTGATCAAAGAGCGATTGTTGAAGGAAACATTCATTTCAAGACTTATGTTTTTGAAAGTAATTTGAAACTGTTCAAACGGTTTTTGGTGTTAAGGTTCAACTCAGATAATTGATTTGTAAGTCAGTTGAGTACTATGAAATCATAAACGATCTTTGTCATAGTATTACCCCTGAAATGTGTCATGATATTTGGGAATTACGATTATCCTTAGACTTTTTACACCGTCCCTGTTCTTAAAAGATCACTTTTAAGTGCTTCCCCATTCTCTAGATGATTTCTTAACTAAAATCTAAAATCTCTAAACCATGATAAAACTTCCAGTTTTGAAAGAAAATAAAAAAAAAGATCAATTGTTCACCTGTATTGCAATTAATCTCCAGTATCACCCCGCTCTCTTTGTCATCAATAAATCTATAATTGTATTGTTATTTAAAAGTGGCATAAGAGGCTTGAAAGAACTTCTGTGTGGGAAGTGTGTGTAAACCGATCGGGGTACTGAACAGGCTCGCTGGTAGCGGGTAAATGCACACATGATACCAAGACAACTTCATAAGGGTACTGAATAGTCTTGCTGGCAACAAAGCAATGTCGAGTCGAGAGGTAGTATGTATATGATTTTAAATTAACTTTTATGGAAGTATACATCATGTGGATACAACTATTGGATGGGATTAAAGCATTTGAGTGGGTTAAATGACATCCCTGTCGAGGCTATGGACACTTGCTAGCAGCAGTGGCTCTATCAATGGTATTGAAGTCATTTTATAAACATTGTGACTCTTTGATTAAAACAAAACTTTAGGTTATAATCCTTTATAAAAGCATTCTTTTCTTCTTTTTTGATACTTTTCTGTAAATCTGAGCTAGTCTTAACATTGTGTAATATTAAAGTGGAATTGTTTCAAAGCAGCTTAAAATTATATCCAAGTCTTATTGTTCTTCCCTGAGATGAAATCTTACCAGATCAGAGATAACTACTTCACCTAGTAAGTTGCCATTTGTTGGGCCCCAACAACTCTCCCTAAATTTTTACAAAATTTAAAGGCCCCCCATTAGAATCTTGATAATTATAATGAGCTACAGAATCAATCTTTTCAAATAGTTCCATACCTTGGCTTTCTTTGAGAAAAACTTAATACATTCACTATAATATGAGACATTCATTACAAGAGTATATGTTAAAAGTTAGAAACAAGCATAGAAATCTCAATTTAAACAAAAACATTAATTTTTATCAACTATTTACTTGCATTTAAATTATGATTATGTGTTCATTCTTTTGCTCATTAGCAAGTTTGACTATTTTGAATAATGGATTCAATACTTCATCAAATAATATCTTGGTTGGTTTCTCATTTTCACAAAATCATTTGGTGGGATTAATTAATTAAATTATTTTTTCATTTTGTGTCTCATTTCAAAATAAAAATAATAATAATAAAAGAATTATCTATCATTTGTTTGATTTTGTGAAAACCCAAAATTAATAATTTTCTCCTCTCCATGAACTTGAAGCTTCTAGAATTTTAAGATGATATTTGAAAGGAAAATATAAACAATGTTTTTTCAGAACTTATAGTTAGTTTAAATTCATTTTTTATTTTATTGTTCTAGATTTTGTTTTATTTACAATTTTTAGGTTATTAATTTAGGTTTCTTTTTGTTTCACAGGTTTCTATTATCAGTTATTTGGTACAGATCTGATCATGGCCTGATTTTATTATCTAAATACGTTCAAGATAATTGATCCAAAAATAATATTGGATTGCTACAAATAAATTTATGAGCAACAATAGATAAAATTTGGAAAAATGTCAAGAACAGACAAATGATTTTGTGGGATTGATTGCAGCCAAACCATGAGGAATCTGAAGAAACAGTTGAAAACCCATCTCCAAAATGAACCCATTTAGCTTACAAATGAGAATTTTCCCAAACAAATGCACGATTTGAGAGATATTTGTGTCTCTTTACGAGGAAAATTTTAGGTGGCGAAAATTATTAGTGACGCCCAGACTGTTCATTCATTGTATAAATATATGAGAAAGTTTAGAGCCATGGGGCAGGAAGAAATTGAGAGGATGATTTTTATCCTTTCTCTTTTGTAATTTTTTTTTTCTTTTCAAATGGAGTAACGGATGGTTGGAATCTTTGGGAGAATGGATAAGTATTTTCAAAGAAGAATATGAAATTCCAGGTTGCTTAATGGATTTTGTCCTGTGAGTAAAGTGGTTTTATTTTCATTACAATATCTTCATATTCTTTGAATAATTGATTATGCATTGATTTAAATTAGCTTTAGTCTATTTTATCAATACATGGTTAATTGTTATCATTTATATATTATTTTTTTCAATCTTTAAGAGTCTATTATCCCAAAAGTTCTTCCTGGACCATATGATTAACATATTTTGTTGAAACTATATGAGAAAACAATTTACTCTTTGGCTTTTGTGATATTGTAGATTGTGCAATGTTAATATTGTTTCTCATATAATTTATGAATATGAAACTTTATTTGTATTGAACTAGCTTTAGACTGTTCTGCATATAATTTTTCATGTTATGTTTTCATTTATAGGGTTCATTATCTTTTGGTTTAGTTTATATATGTGGTTGATCATCTATTCAAGTATTTTGAGTTTACATCTGATGCTAGATATCTGGTAACACCATTCCCGAGAATTGAAATTTCTTTCATTTTCAGTTATTGGACATTTCAAGGTCACAAGATATATAATTATTCATCTTTCTGTCATTATAAACTCGCTCCAGAATATGAAACACTTCCTTGAATTTCTTCAGGAAGTATTATGCTTTCTTTTGTCATAGGTTTACACTTGAAATAGGTTAAGAGGAACTCATACAAATATAGAGACATGAATTTAGCTTAGTACTGCTGATCAGTGAGAGGTTAATAGGTGCATTGCTTTCTTTTATTTAGATTTGTTTATATATGAATGAGACAATGATTGCATTAATTAGCTTTGATTGTTTCTGTGTCATTGTTTCAATTGTTTTTTCTTAGTATTTATTAGTTTAAAATGTTTAAGCATTAAAAAAAAAAGATTTATGTTCTTACTTTATCTTATTTTGAAACATTATTGTGAACATTCATTTTCGCAAGATTTCGAGTAAACCTTGTAAACTGTATATAGATTGTTTATAATCATTTGTATATTCACATTTATTTTTAATAAGCATTGGTAAGTAATATATCATTTGTTAGAATCATAGATTTATATTAGTTTATTTCTTTTACTATTTTTAAGACTATAGTTGGCCAACGAAGCCATTAAACCTGTCGGGTCATTTCATTCCAAACGACTTGGGTTATTTAGACAACCCCGGTCCGGATTTGACCTTCCAGTTGATGGTGTGTCACTTATGCCCATCAACAAGCCTTGACATGTCAGTTGGATTGAGGGTAGTATGGGGAGGAAAACTCATGGGAGAAGCCTAAAATTGATGATATTTTGATGAAGATCTCATTCTAAAAGTGCTTACCGTGATCGAAGACTAACTGTAGTGGAACTCCGAAACAGGTAATGACGTGGTTGAAGAAAAAATGCGTTGTTGTTTTGTCAGTGATATTGTTGAAGGTAGGCATGCCTTGGGCCCATTTGGTAAAGTAATCTACTACCATGATGATGTATTTGTGTCCATTACTAGATGGAGGGTTGCAAGTCATGAAGTCAATGTGCCATTCATAGAAGGGGTCGACAGTGATGACTGGATGTAGAAGAGTGGGTGGTTCTCGTGTTTTGTTTGCATAAAGCTAGCATTTGTCACATCGCTTGACATCGTGGATGTAGTCATGAAACAATGTGGGCAATAAGTATCCCACTCAAATGATTTTTTGGGCGGTGGACATCCCTGAGAGGTGGCCACCACAAGCACCGCTATGGAAATCATTCAAGAATTTTTCTGCTTCATTGATGGTCAGACATCGACAGAGTATGGTGTCAACCCCACGTAGATACAATATGTCACTGATGAGGAGGTAGCGGGGGGCTTGATGGTGAATGCACTAACGATCATCTCAAGCATTGTGAGATCCAAACTTCTATGTCCGAAGGTAGATGAGAAGGTCGCCATACCAGGGGTCATCAGAGGGGATGTAGAAGAGGTGTTGATCAGGAAAATCCGTATTTAAGGGTGAACCTTTAATGTTTGAGGGAAACACCGTGATGAGTTCGGTGAGAATAAGTGCTTTCTTTCTTTTGGGAGTTGAGAACTCTAGGTTGTATTCCTGAAGGATGACGATCCATCGGGAAAATTTTCCATTAATCTACCGTCGACTAAGCAAGTACTGCATAGGGTTGGAATCTGCCATGACTTTGGTAGTGCGAAGAAAGATATAATGACGCAGTTTCTGGACTACGAGGACAACTGCAAGGGCGAGTTTTTCCTCATTATTGTGTTTTAGGGATGGCCTTGAAATATTTTTACTGATGTAGTAAATAACATGCATGCAACCATCATCCCCTTGTTGAAAGATAACTCCTACTACTGAGACGGATTAGGCCGACAAGTAGAGGATATAATCATGATCATAGTCGGGAGGACTAATTAAAGGAGCATTGGATAACGTCGCTTTTAAATCATCAAAAGTGGTTTGGGCATGTTCATCCCATCGAAATGGGATATCATGATGCAGTAAGTGAAGGAAACCATGCGCTTGGGTGGCGTAATTTGGGACAAAGCATCGTAAAAAGTTGGCTTTTCCTTGTAGGCTCTGCAGTTGGTGCAAATTCCTAGGTGGTGGAATTTCTGTGATAGCTTGGACCTTGAGGGGGTCCACTGTGATGCCGTGTTGGGAGACTATGAACCCAAGGAGTCATCCAACGGTGACGTAGAATACACACTTGAGGGGGTTCAAGTGGATATTGTACTGGGGACATCATTGAAAGACAACTCATAAGTCATCTAAATGCTGAGTTTGTTTCTTGGATCAAGCAGTGAGGTCGTCCAAGTAAGCGAGGATGATGTGAGCAAGATCATGGAAAACATAAGTCATGGCCCGTTGGAATGTAGCACCTGCATTTTTGAGTCCAAAAGGCATGACACGATAAGCAAAAGTACCCCATGGGGTGATAAATGTGGTTTTATACTGATCTGTTGGATGGATTTGGATTTGATTATAGCCGGAGAACCCATCCATGAAGGACAAGGCCTCGTGTCCAGCATAGTCATCGATAATTTGTTCGATGAAAGGGGTTGGGAAGTTGTCTTTGGGACAGGCGTGGTTGAGATCCCAAAAGTCAGTGCAAACGCGAATAGTGCCTTGGTTTTTGTTAACGGGGATGGGGTTGGAGACCCATGAGGTATACACAATGGGGTATATGAACTCGACAACGCGTAACTTGTCGATTTCGGCTTTGATATCTGTAACTTTGGATGGTGCAGTGGGAGTTGATTTTGATGGACTGGGGTGACATTTGGCCATGTGTCGATGCGATGTTCGATGAGAGAAGAATCGAGGCCTAGCATCTCTATATATGACGAGGCAAAAATATCCCGATATTCCTGAAAGAGAGATTTGTAAGCTGTGAGTTCTTCAGGGGAGCATGCGGTGCCAATGGTGATTTCCTCTATGATTCCTAGTTTGAGGGAAATGTCAATTTTGACAGTGGGGGAAATATTGTCCATGTTGCCTTCTTCAAAAGCATCGGGGGAAGGGATAGGGTTATTGAACCGATCTATATTCCCTGATGGAATAAAATCCTTGGTTTTGATTTCACATATGGAGGCTTGGCTAGGAGGGTCAAAGGATTTTTGTGAGAGAAAAAGTGCTATGTGGTGGAATGCATTCCATGGGCAATCGAGGGTAGTGAGTTCCTCCAGGATATCTTCGTCGTAGTGGAAAATGCGAGAATACAGGGGATCCAGGGAGGTAACATTAGTGATTTTCACTGTGTGATTGTCTTCAAGTGGTGAAGATGTAGAGGGGATATTGCCACTATGGTGCGATGGCACGCTTGACATAAACCAAATGTCTAGACACTGTGGGTTGTAAATTGTGGTTGGGGGTAATGTTAAGCCCTAATATTGGCTCATTACCACTTATTTGGGGCATATTAGATTAGTAATGTTATTTTATTTATGTCGGCTTTAGGCCATTAGTTGTGATTTAGATTAGTAATGTTATTTTATTTATGTCGGCTTTAGGCCATTAAAACCTCCTAGTCTCCTATATATACCAAGGAGACATTTTCATTTTGAATCATCTTGTACTTGAACATTTAAGTGGGGTAAAAGGAGGTTTCCCCCTCGAAGAGGCTTATTATCTGATATTATCTCTTTTTCAAGGCATTGAGAAATTTTCTTGAGGTTTTTCTATGCTATATTGATGTTTGGTTCGTAACATATGGGATCAGAGCTCAAGGTCTTGGGGTTTCGCTGCTACACTTGAGACACTGTGGAATTTTAGCTATAACTTTTTTTCTACAATGTTTCAGAAGGAACGGATTAAAGAGTTTTTAGAAGATGGATCAAGGTACGTTGGGTTCAAAATTCAGCTCCTGAGGCATTATAATTTCGGAGATACAGCCTGTACAATATAGGGTTATGGAATCATCCTGAAATGAGTCATTGAGGCATTTTCGCTATAAAAAAATTTCTGTAACGTTTCAGACCCTAAACTCCGGGTTCCACTTACAGAAATTAGTTTTCTATCTGTGTTAAAAAGTTCAGATTCTGAGTCATCCTAAATTTATAGATACACCTTGTGTAAGATAGGGTATCCGACTAGTCCTATTGGCTAGTCTCAAGAAGGTGTTCCAGGTAAAACAATCATAACTTCTTCCCAGAGTATCCAAATTGGGTGGGACTAGTTGCATTGGATCGTGGACAATCTGTAGTATTTTGGGTGCGAGTTTCAGAATTTTA
>ML806937.1:247936-265532 GCA_009831015.1 Picea engelmannii | reverse complement strand
AAAACCTCCTAGTCTCCTATATATACCAAGGATACATTTTCATTTTGAATCATCTTGTACTTGAACATTTAAGTGGGGTAAAAGGAGGTTGCCCCCTCGAAGAGGCTTATTATCTGATATTATCTCTTTTTCAAGGCGTTGAGAAATTTTCTTGAGGTTTTTCTATGCTATATTGATGTTTGGTTCTTAACAGGTAATATTTCCTAGGGGAAATGAACTGGAGAATTGGGAGGATTTGGGGGAAAATCCTCAGATAGTCTATCCATGAACCATGGAGGGATGGGAAGTGACTCAGGTTCAGGGGAGGTGATGTGAACAATATCTGGAGGAGGGATAGGGGGAATCACTTGCATCGCAGGTGGTGGGGTGGTCGTAGGATATTGAATAAGGGTTATTTGACGACGTTTGTATTCAATGATCAAAGGACACTGGTACATGAAATGAGAAAGTGAGTCGCAAAGAGAGAAATGGAATCTCATTCGTTTGGTGACTGAGGTTGAGACATAATGGATGTTAGTGACATGGGTACCCAAGGGTGGTGGTGGAGAGGGATATTGCTGAAAGGTTTGGCATACTGCCGCCAGCGTCTGCCAAAACTGAGGTAGCGCAGGGAAATGATGAGTGTAGTGCACATACTTTGAACATATGGCACACACAAATTTGGTTCACAACCCTTTACTGTCTGTTGTGGGAGATGTTGTGGTAGTACTAGGTGTTCTTGGTGAAGCGACAAGCGATGTGGTTGCTCGAGGGAGTTGGATCAAATTGTGTAACTTGGGAAGAGAATGACATCTATTAGTGGGGTGTCATTCTCTTTCGCATAGTGTGCAAGGAGGTTGGACTCAGGGAGGAAGTGGAACGATGGTCTCTTTCTTATTCTGTCTGCCCCAAGTCGTAGTGGTGGTGCTAGCAATTGGGGGTGAGGGTTGTGTGGCCGGAGTTAGTACTAGAATCTGCATTGGGATTCCCTCTGATTGGAGAGGGAGGAATGGTTGAGGAACCATCGCGAGTGGGTGTAGATACCATACCGGAATGGTGAGCACCATGTTGGGAAGGGTAAGTGTTACGGCTACCATAAAATCTTGTACTCTCGGTGGGGGGTAGAAGAAGGGAATTTGAGTAATGGCTTGGGGGATTGTTTCCCAAACCGAGATTTTACCATGGGGAAGGGTGGAATTGGGGATAAGTGGTGTCGTAGGGTTCTCAGGTAATTCTTAAGGTAGAATTTCTTCAACTAGTGGGATGTCGAGGGGTGGAGAAGCCTTGGTGGGAGGATTGGTAGCTCCAGTTTTAGTTCCATCGAAAGATATGGCACACACTTGTGATGAGGGGTGTATGAGAGGTGTTTCTCCATGGTATGCCCACAACAAGGATGGGTCCTTGAAAATTCCAGGGCCCATATCCATCAATGGATATGCATCAGAACTAGTGCAGAAAAGAGGTAAGATGTTATTGACGTTGGAGGAGTGGTTAGGCTCATAATGTCAAACTTGGTCGATGGTGATGATTTTCCCATTGTGGGGGAACATCATCGTTCGAAACACAGAAAAGGCCACTGCTTTCATATTGTACATGTAGCTACGTCTAAACAAGATGTAATCAAGCAGGGTGTCGATAACCTCAATTTCGATAAGGATGGTTTTTCCCCTGAGTCCAACGAGGACATTTTGAAAGAGACCTTCAGAGGAGGATGGTTGACTGTCATAATATCTTAAAGTGATGTCAGATGGTATTATCTCAGGGGAGCCAAGTTTTTTCCATACTATTTTGGATATGATGCATGTGGATTCACCTTCATCAATGATACATCGATGAATCATGATTTTCTGAATCTTGACTGGTATCTAGAAAGCTACCAAAGTAGGGAGACAAGGTTCCCGACAATTTAGATCAAATGTGATGAGTCTAGTATCAGCTGGGTTGACTGCCCCTAAGGCAAAAAACAAGGATTTCCATTGAGTTGGAAATGTTTGGAGGACCTCCAATACCGACATGGCTGCAGGGGATTGTGCCAAGTCATCGACTAGACTGTAATTATGTGCTTCCCTAGCCTGAGGGTTGTTGACATTTCGTCGTAACGGGATTCCAGGGATACGAATGGAGGGTTCAATGTTAGGGTGTGGAATAACCAAAGGTTGTCCGGCTATAGCTGGAGATGCTTTCTAAGTGGTGGGAGTAGATTCAGAGGGCACATTGTATTAACGACTGTGCATTTGCAGAAGAATTTATTCTTCGCTAGTGAGGAGGATATTGCGATCCGCCAGATTTCTAGGGTTTTGATACTATCCCATTTGTGGTGGGGCAGGATGTACCTCTTGTTGGGTATTCATCACACCTTGGTGTGGAATAGGGTTTTGCAACATAGTCAGGGGTGTTTGTTTCAAATACTATTGTGGGGCCTGTTGAGGCGCAGGAGACGCTGGAGGACATGGCACGTTCATGGAATCTTTCATCCATTTGAAGTCAGAAATTTGGGGGCAATGGTGAGTGTAATGGCCATGCTCACCGCAAAGAGTGCAAGGGAAGTTTTTTTGAAGGTTTTTGTTGTTGTTCCTCCCTTGGCGTTTTTTGTTATTGTCCCCTTGGGGGTTTTGGTTACCCTGGTTCTGGTTGCCCCTAGTAGGTTTGTTTTCTTGGGGGTTATTTCCCCCTGGTCCCGGGTTATTATTGTTTTGGTTTTTCCCTTTCTTTTTGGCATTATTTGGCTAATGGGATAGATTTTCCATATTCAACTGTTCAAAAGTATGAAATTGTTGAATGAGAGAGGGTTGAAAAAAGTTAACACCGACATGTGGTTGTCCTTGTGGAGGACAAGGAAATGGAAAATACAAATTATTTTGTGGTAGCGATCCGTAGGGTGCATAGGAAGGTGTAACACTTTAACTAGTGCCCAGGTTATAAACTGAGGTAGAAGGGGCACCTTGTTGGCCCTCGACCAAGTTTTGAGATATCCTTGGTCAAGTTTGACCATTTTGGACTTTGACAGCCTGTCGAAGGTGGAGCACAAGATGAAACAGAGATCGCGGGAGCTCGGCCCCTTTTTGGGTCCTTTTTGGGATTTGGGAATATGTAACAGGTATGGGAATGTTGGCCCATGGGTTTACCCATGATTAGGCCTATTTTGTAATATATAAATATATGTCTAGGCGATGTAAGAAGAGGGAGGGAGAAGAGACATCTATGTGATGTTGTGCTAAGTACAAGTGTGGCTTGTAAATGCTTTGTGCATACTGTGAGAGACTTGTAGAGCTAAGTGCAAGTGGTTGTAATAGACTGTGAAGGGCTTTGTGCTGTAACACAAGGAAGGAGGATCTAGCGAGGTGCACAGATCTCCTGTCCTGTGCAAAGTAATGCTTTCATGGCTCTGTGCATGTATCTGATTGAAGAACCTAATAAAGAATAAGAGTTGGTGGACATAGCCCCAGGGTGGGGGTGAACCACGTATATGCTGTGTTGCTATGCTTTGTGTAATGTGTTGGGTGTATTTATGTGTTATCTGCTAAGTGCTTGATATAGATAGATAGATAGATCTGTTTATGCTTTGTGCTTATGATGAATCTGGATGCTAGATCTGACATACATGAATGTTCTTAGTGATTGAATCTACAAGATTTGATCCATTTATTTATGCTAAGTGCTTAAATACATTAGATCAGGGTGAATTTTGCGATGCTCTGTTTTATCTGTGAAGTAGATATTGGTTAAATATTGATGAACTGGTAGTGCTAAGTGCCCTATTAAGTATTACAATCACATATCTATGTCCCAACTAAGGTTGTAGACACTGGAGTCCTGCAACCATCCCTGCCTCTACCTTGGGTGAGACTTCATCTGCTTCACAGGTGTTGCCGAAAGGGCCAGTAGTTAGGGTTTTGTTGGTGTGTTTTTGTAGCATTGAACCTTGGGTCTGCCCTTGTGCCAACAAATGGTTCCGTTGCTAAGACTGAAACTATGATTGCTGGGAACTAAGGAAGAAGAAGCTTTGTGCAAATATTCGACCTAAAACTAAGAAATCTCTGTGAGTAGATCTGTTTCCCTAGTGCGCAACCTTCCACTTGAATTGTGAAGCTCTGTGCCAAGAAAAGAGGTCAAATCTGAAAAAAAGAGGTAATATCTACAAACTTTGTGCTCTGATAAAGGTAATAATAGTGAAAATTTCTAGATATGAAAGTTTTGTGCTCTGTAGAAGTAAGACAAGTGGAAAATTTTGTTTCTAAAGCACGGATCTAGGTATGTTTGATAGATTCTTTCCTAGCTTGAAAACTAGGGTACTGGTAGATGAAATAATGTTTGACATGAGTAGATCTAATAAGAATAGTGAAAGATATGTTATACCTATGCATAGAAATAATATTTGGACTAACAAATGGATGTAGGATCTGAGAATTTTTTTTTTGCAGGTTAGCTCCTATGATCCTAGTGTGCAGTACAAAAAGGGCTAGGGATCAGTTAAAAGAAAGAGATGATTAACCCTCTATTACAATTGCAGAAAACCAGGACATGTTGCTAAGGAATGCCTTGGGAGAATACCTAGTTGTCTTTGTTGTAAAGCTATGGACCATGAAGTATTAGATTTCCCTAGAATGATTGCTAAGCTTGAAGGAATGGACATGAGACAAGAAAATCCTAAGGGAGATCCAGAAACTAAGATTATGGTAGAGCCCTAGGAAGAATATGAGAAAGTATTGCTACAAATGAAAGAAACCTTGAATGATCACCGACATGTCAGATTATCAGAGATCTTCAAAGACAAAGAATGCATTGAAGCAAGAATAGGAGACTTCGACGTTGACTATGTTCTGGATGAAGAAACACAGATTAATGTTATGATAGAAGGAACCTGGGAACTTTTAGGAAAACCTGCTATGGTTCCTTCACTGGGAGGAATAAGATTATTTAGAGGAAAACTGATAACCCTATGTGGGAATCTCGCTCATATCCCTATGAATGTTAATGGAACTTCGACAAAAGAAGATTTTGAGATCATTAAATTTATTGAGGACAACCCTCCATTTACCATGTTATTAGGAATACCTTGGATTGAAAAAGATCAAGCCAGAAGGAAGGAAGAAGAAGAAGTCTTAGAGCAAAAGAAGAAAGAGTTAAAATATTTTATAACTAGAAGGATCACACACTTGATTGAAGAACATGAGAACAAATCATAGCTATTTAACAACAATGACATAGATATAAAAGTTGCAAGAACACTAGAGAACCCACAGAAGACTGAAATACCTATTCCAGATAAAGAAGAAGTATTACCCTTGAATCCCAGGAAAGAATCTCAACAATGAGAAGTCACTATGTAAAAAGAAGATAAGAATTAGAATGGGAAAAGGAATACCGAGACAAAGATCACTGGAAAGAAGGCTAGAAAACTAAGTAAGAAGAGAGATAAGATCAAAAAGTTGCAGAAATATCCAGAAGGAACCTTGCAAAAGGAAAAATTGCAAAATTGGAGCTTCGCCGAGATATCAACACAACGACACATGGCACTTCTCCATGGTGAAGAAATATAGCCATTGGGGACATTATAACTGTTAGATCAACGCTCTGAATGGGTAGAAAGGAAATTATGACCAGAACAATCGCCATCAGACCATTGGGACTGCGCCATAAACAATTGAACAGGTTGTTAATGCAGCTAAACAATGCTTGGAAGGACCTGTGAACGATGCAGTCATCCAAGAGTTTGCTAAACAAGAGGTCGTAGCACAACAAAAATTTGAAGCAGCTCGAGCCAATCTTGAGGCTTTTGAAGAATAAATTCCTACATTAGAGTGACTCAGGACGAGTCACAAGTGAGTGTTGGGGGCCTGTTGGCCCTTGACCAAGTTTTGAGAGATCCTTGGTCAAGTTTGACCATTTTGGACTTCGACAACCGGTCGAAGGCAAAGTGCAAGACGAAGCAAAGATTGTGGGATCTTGACCCCTTTTTGGGATTTGGGAATATGTAACAGGTATGGGAATGTCATCCCATGGGTTTACCCATGCTTAGGATTATTTTGTAATATATAAATAGATGTCTAGGCGATGTAAGAAGAGGGAGGGAGAAGAGGCATCTATGTGATGTTGTGCTAAGTGAAAGTGTGGCTTGTAAATGCTTTGTGCATACTGTGAGAGACTTGCAGAGTTAAGTGAAAGTGTTTGTAACATATGTGAAGGGCTTTGTGCTGTAACGCAAGGAAGGAGGATCTAGCGAGGTGCACCTATCTCTTGTCCTATTTGAAGTAAGGCTTTCATGGCTCTATGCATGTATCTGATTGAAGAAGATAATAAATAAGAAGAGTTTGGACGTAGCCCCAGGGTATATGATGTGTTTCTCTGCTTTATGCGATGTGTTGGTGTATTTATGTGTTATTTGCTAAGTGCTTGATATAGATAGATAGATAGATCTATTTATTCTTTGTGCTTATGATGAATCTGGATGCTAGATATGACATCGATGAATGTGCTTAGTGTTTGAATCTACGAGATCTGATCCATTTATTTATGCTAAGTGATTAAATACATTAGATCAGGGTGAATGCTGCGATGCTTTGTTTTATCTGCGAAGTAGATGTTGGTTAAATATTGATGAACTGACAGTGCTAAGTTCCCTATTAAGTATTACAATCACAAATCTGTGTCCTAGCTAAGGTTGCAAACACTAGAGCCCTGCAACCACCCCTACCTCTACCTCGGGTAAGTCTTCATCTTCTTCGCAGGTGTTGCCGAAAGGGCCAGTAGTTAGGGTTTTGTTGGTGCGCTGTTGTAGTGTTGAACCCTGGGTCTGCCCCTATGCCAACACACCTAAACTTGGTTGAGAATTCGGGCACATGATGGGTGGTAACACGGGTCCACTCATGGGTGGAGGGAGAGCAACAGGATATGGCTATTTGTAAAGGGGAGGAGGGTAATAAGACAAACCTTCATATATCGATGAATATTGGGGTGTACCATATATAGGTGGTGGTTGAATGTATGGGTTGTGGTATTTTGTGGTACCAATCAATCCATCCATCATGTGAGACATCCAAGGTTTTTCCTGGTCGAATGGTACGGGTCTTGGTGCATCAGGTTTTACTGTGTATAAGTAACTTGAATGAGCATAAATGAGGTTGTACTGTTGAGCCTTGCTGATGGCTTCCTCTTCGGTTTTGAGGAAGGTGGATGCCACATTTTTGGCAAGGATAGAGATGAGTGATTTGAGAAACCAATCAAGATGTTGTTCTTTGGTGGTTTATACTTTTCATAAACTACGTTTCCATCGCTATTCATGAATGTGGTCAGAAATATGTGTAGTCGAGGTTTGTTTGCACTCAGAGATCAGTTCTAGGCCAATGTCATGATGAATTGGTAGTTTAAATAAGGCAAAAAATGCTTTGGCCAAGGATTCAAAAGTCATATGGGACCCTAATTTTTCATCCACGTATCATTTGGATGATGGACCAGTGAGTCTGGGATGAAATAACCTTAAGCAGATGGAGTCTTCTATGATACTATTTGAAGAGCACCATAAGTGGAAGGTCATGACATGGTTGGCAGGATCTTCCCCCGATTTTCCTTCAAATTTGGAATGTTTGAAGGTAACTTGGTAGGCATATTGGGCCATGTGGGGTCATGCAATATAGGGTTATTCGTGAGTTTACTCAAATAAGGAATGTTGAGGGACTCCAAATATGGCATGGGGGGTGGTGGTGGAGGATTAGTTCCAGCCATGGTGTGAGTAGGTAGTGGACCCGACCCTTGAGGGGGATTTGATGGGGATGTACTTATCCCTTGAGAGGAATTTTCCCCCCTGCCTCCTTGTGAAGGAGAGCTAGTGGATGGATGGCCTTAGGAATTGGACCCAAGTAACGTGGAACCAAGCAAATCTGATCCCAAAATAGTGGCACTCACAAGAGTGTGAGATGGTTGAGTTGGTGAGTTGGAAAGACTAGGAATTCCTCCTATGATAGGAGGGAGATTTTGCAAGCGTTTGGAACAACAAGGATTCTGTGGGTCCCCTATGATGTACAAATCACAAAGTGAATGTGTGCAAATGGTGATGAGAGCAATAAATGAACAATATACTTGTATAATTTGGACCTTCACAATATATATCACAATCACATGTAATCAAATGAGCATCATACATAAATCAACTATAAATAAGCCTACATGTGGGTAGGTGGTTTTTGTCTGCATGGGAGAACAAAGAAAACAAATACTCGTGTCCTAAAAAGATGTAATTCCCTTCCTCTCAAATAGCACTGGACCTTCCAATATCATTCAACAGTGGGGTCTGAAGCCATTGGAAGATGAACTAGTGAAGGATGAAACCATTAGTTATAATGAGGGGTAGAGGGTGCATATCCCAAAAGAGTTGGAGAATTTTCCCAGTAGACACACAAAATCCAATCAAGGTGCAATTCCAGCCCACAATTGCCACCTGGGTAGATGTCCTAAAATTGGCCACTAGTTACCTTGGTCAAAGTGTGGAATTTAGATTTTCGGCCTCAGAAATGGATCACAGGCTGGATCCCTTCCAAGAGTTGGGTGACTCAAGGTGTTAGGAACACTTGAATTGGAGGATTTTAAGGTTCCCTATTTGTCAACTTCTAATGTTTGAAAATGTGAGAACCAGATAAAAGGGGGTTTTTTGGATGCCTACCCTTGAGATCCTACCTAGACTAAAGAAATTCTTTTGGCACCTCCCGTGGAGGAAAACCTAGTGATTTTTTAGAACAATTTTAGATTTGGTTGGTTGAGATATTGGGGGTGTGAATCAATCTCGTTTGAATTAAGTGGGTGTGGATAATTTCTTCAAGAAACAGTGGGGCATTTCAAAATTCCTTTGGAGAAAACCTACTTCAACCTCCACAATTCAAGGTGAAAATATGTGAGTGAGGAGTGACTTTGTGTGTGAGCAAGTGAACAAATATGACAAATTTTTAATAAGTTAGGTGTGAATTTGCAACATGTGGACTTCCTGTGGTCCTTACAAATCTTGGTTTACCTATCTTACTAGATGTCATTGGTACAACCTTGCAAAATTTTAAAAATCCCTAAAGAACTAGCATGTGGACATATGGGTCCTTACCAATCCTTTAAACTCCCTAATGTGGTTTTTACTAAGAAAGATTCAAAAAACTATACTATATTTTAAGCATGTGGGCATGTATGGTCCCGTTGCTTTGATATTTAAACTCTCCCAGTGATGTAAACTAAGAAAGTAATTTCAAAAACCATCCTAATTTTGCAACATGTGGGCATGTATGGGCCCTTACAAATTTAATATGATTTAAAAGAAACTAAGAGGAGCCCTAGGGGGGATTTGTCCTCTCCTAAATATTTTGTTAAGGGAGATGAAATGTCCCCTTAACCACCTTTCTGATTCTCAAGATTTCTATATGGTATGAGAGAAGAGCATACTCAATGATTAAAGTTTATTTCTGGTCCTAATGCAAGTGTTTTTTATATGTGATTGCAAAGAATCTCAACTTAAATTTTACAATTAAAACAAGCCATTCATGTGGAAACCAAAGAAAAAGGGGAGAAATGTGGTTCTTTTTACCCCCTAAGTGCCTATGTTTGACTAACCTTTCATGTGGGAAAGGAATCTAAATGGAGTGCATTTACAATTTTCATAAAAGCAATATTTTGAAGGCTAGGGGCCTTCAAATCATCACAAAAACTCTTACAATTTTGAAACCTTGTACAGGTGTGTGGGTTACAGGTCAGACAGAGGTGCAGTGGGTGCACAATGTGTAGAGAACATAAGACCTTTTGGTGCATTGTGCACAGAATGCACAACAAACAAAAGTGTTTTGGGCACACAATGCTGTGAATGCACGTTTGTGGGATGAAATACCCGTGCACGTTCTAATACGCGTCGGGGGGGGGGGATTTTGAGTGGAATTCTCCTCCTCCAACTCCAAAATTAGCTCTTAATAGGTAAGTCTAGGCCAATTATGGTTCCTTCAAGGAAAATGTGTCAAAAACAAGTGCTCTAAAATCCCAAATAGGGAGGAAATTGATACCTTAGTCCCTAGTATGGTCACCAATCTGTTATGTCTGTTTCGTCACTTGGGTGAGAAAAAAAAGGTCACTTACAAGTCTAGTTGGTCCTGCTAGAAAAGACGAAGGTTAGTGCATGAGTTAGATAATCCAAGCACATGAAATAAACACATAAATAAACTAAAAACAACTAAGGAAATAAAACTAGAATGCATAAGAAACTTTGAACCTAAATCAATCAACCAAATGACCAAGATTATGCCACCAATGGATAACTATATTAGTTGGAAAAACAACGTAGATAAAGGAGGAATTATGGATTCCCTCTTCCTCCTTTGGAGGGCTCTTGAGTTCCCTATTGGAGAGCTCTTCTTACAATGACAAACAAGAAAGAAAATGGTGAAGAAATCCAAGCCTATTCCCTCTAGAGGTGAGTGGAATGGCCTATTGGAATGTTGCTAGAATAGTCCAAGAAGAAAAGAGGATTTTAGAAGGATGATTGAGGTAGCATAACAATACTATGAGATTCTTAAATTCTTAGTGCACCCATGGCCTCCATTTATAGCATGTCTTTGAGGCAATATCCAACTAGTTCTTAGTGTGAAAAAGGGGTCCTTTAGGGCACCCTTTGGTCTTTGACTATCCCCCCATTCAGATTCAACTCGGATTTGAGGGTCAAATGAAGTTGGGAGCTGGTCCATAAGTGGTTGAGGGTCCGAAAAGAACCATAAATGCATCGTCCACAAGAGTGGATGGATTTTCTCGTACACAGTCATGCATATGGCACATTGTGCGCTCTATGGGATTCTTTGGCTAGTGCACTGTGTGCTCGCTTCCTTTAGTGATTCAACACATGCCAATTTTTGTTTAGTTGTATAGGTTTTGCCTCTTGGAAATGCATTTTTGGTGCTGCAGGTGAACTAATAGGTGTTTGGAACTGCTGTATTTCTGTAACCATTTGCATGAAATGTTGCGGACAAAATTTCAGTGATAACAATACTCCTTTCTCTTCTCTCGAGTTTCTCCCATTATTTCATCAACATACCTACCGACATGGTACCTGGATAGACTGCTGTCCATTATTCTCAATCTATAAGGAGACATTCAATTTTAAGCTTCCAAATCTCAAAATTTAAGCCATTGAATTTTTCGATCTCTATTATCGAGTTGCTTTCCATTCTTTAACACAACATTGAACACAATATTTAAATATTTCTAAGCTACGAATCTTACTAAACCTAGAGTTTAGCTAAAATACAAGGTTTTAAAACCAATCTCTAATACCACATGTTAGGAAATGAGACACACTTCCACGCTAAATCTAGCAGAAGAGAGGAAGAAAGACTTAATCAAGAATGTAAATGACACAACAAGAACATAGTACACAAACAGTTTACCCTGGAAACCCAAATCGGGAAAACCATATTCCTTGAGAATTCTACGCCTTGTTGTCTTATTCATTTAGAATAAAATGTTAGATGCCTAACCTTGGTTCACCTAAGAAAAAATTGACACCATACCCTATTTCTTTAACAAGAAGAACCCTATAGCCAATTTGGATTACATTTGCATGAACAACAACATTTAAATTACGAACTCTTGGAAATCAACCATTCATCATCTAAAGATTCAAGATTCATTGATTATCTTTTACAACATTACAACATGCCTTCTTTATAGGCTTTATAGTAGGAAAAACCCTAAAGAAAAGGTGCCCAAAAATGATTACATATCCACACAGATCATTAGATACAAATCCCGTGAATCTCGGGATTCTGTTACAGTTGACTACCAAGTCAGATTATCCATTGACTACCAGTTGACCTTCATTCAGTCTTCACTTGATCACCATACACCTACCTGTCGACCTATTTCCAGTTGACCTCTTCGACTTGTTGTCGATGTATTTACCATATCAAACCACCTCAACCTTCTAATTCAACTTTACCCGGTTAACTAACCTCGAACTTCGACTTATTGTTGATCCATCTCGACTTCGTCTTTACCCGGTCAAACCAACTTGACCTTTGACTTCGACTGTCATTCGATCCACCTCAACTTTGAATGCAAAGAATATAACAACCCAAAAATTGGGTTGTGAAATACCTTCTTGGTGGAACAACTCTTCTAGACTCATTCTTATTGTTCTTGTGACAAGAATTAGGTTTATGTTGATCATCATTTTCTTTCTTGTTGTTTCTTTCATTTTTGATGGATCCTTTGAGAATGTTAACATAGCTATTAGGAATTTATTCAAGCTTTGTGACCTTAGTTGTTTCATCTCCCTCATGTTTCTTTTGTTTTTCTTCATAGCCAACACCTATATTGATGAATGGTGACCTTTGGAAACAAAGAATATTATCTAATATTTCAATACTCTTTCCAAACTTCAAGCTTCTATTCAACTAATTATTTTTTTCTCTAGTTCCTTAAGGAAACTATTTAAGCTTCTAGCTTCTTGCAATTTTCTTCCTTTTCTTTTAGTTAACTTCTCACCAATTCTTATATCCTTTTCGCCTCTTCTAGTTGAGTCTTTAAGATGATAATTGTCTTCTCTATTTATTCAATATTATTATCATTATTTTCATGTTTCTGCAATTTCTCCTTCTACTTTATATTCTTTCCCCCGAGTCTTTCTATTTCTTCCAAGGAACTAATGAGTTCTACTTCAAGATTCACTTCCTATGAATCTATATATATTTTTGATAATCTTCATTTTCTTCATCAACAAGTTTTGTTTCCATGGCTATGGAGAGAGATTCTTCTTCATCATCACTATCTTCCTTTTATTTTTATTTTCTAGGTCCTCTTATATTTCTCACAAATTGTGCTTCTTCTATCTCAGATTCGTAGCTGAAATAATCATTGAATCTATCTTCATAAATGTTTTGTAGCATATCCCAATTTTTTTTAGTTGATGTACACTTCATTACCTTGATAATATCATAATATGATAGGCCACTCAAGATGACATCTATTGCTTTTGCATTGTGTTCACGTGACTCCTTCCCATATTCATTTGTATAACTTGTTGTGATTGATTCCCAGATAGAAAAATGAAGGGCCATCAGATATGAATTCATTCTTATACTCCATGATGCATATTTTTTTCCATAAAAAAAATGAGCTTTGTTTGTAGGGAGACCTTCCTTAAAATCCATATGTTCTCAAGATATTCCTTCCAGTGGTTAAAGTTCTTATGAAGAAACCCTCTCTGATATCAATTGTTGAGCTTATGTGATACTATGAGGGGGGATGAATCAGTATAATATTCTTTTTAGTTTAATTTGTCTTTCATTAATTATTCATTAAATTAAAAAAAATAAATGCATGTAAACTCAAATCACGATACACAAAGTTTAACTTGGAAACCCTTGTGGGAGAAAACCATAAAAAAATATCTTTATAAATTTTTGTAGGAACCAACCTAATGTTATAAATCTTGTAGGAACCAACCTACTGGAGACACCAATATCCTCAGCTGAGCACCAACTCCACAAGATATTGTGTATGAACCAACCTATTGGAGACACTAATCTCCTCAACTGAGGACCAACTCAATAATATATTGTGTAGGCACCAACCTATTATAGACACCAATCTCCCCAACTAAGCACCAACTTAGTAAGACTTGTATAGACACCAGTCTAATATCTTCATGCACATAGTAGTTATGACTTCACTTGCATGCTTAATAATTCATGCAATTCAAAACATCATTATATCCTTAACTTTCATGTTCCAATGCCTCTCCTTTCTTCATACCCCAGACATCGCTTCAATCCCTAGTCATATTTTTCCTTCATTCCATAAAGATCCTCATAGCATCATTCCCAAAATATAAATCCAAACTGTAGCATCACAACCTCAAAACAAAACACTTTTCAACATCATAGACCTTATTCCTTCATAGCACACCCTTAACATTCCAACAAAACTCCTCTTGCAGACCTTTAGACCCAAAGAACACTCTCCAACTTCTCTTGCACACCTCATATCTCTTCTACACACCTCAGAATTGATCTTGTTTCTTGGATGCTCTTCAAATTAGCACATATATCATATATTTATAGTTTTTCTGTGCTTACTTTTAGGGCCAACCTGTAAAAATTGGCTGGGCCGACTCGAACTTTTTGGCTGGGTTGCCCGACATAAAAATTCATATCTCCTCATTTCTAAGGAGTTATAGGGAGTTCCATCTAATTTTTTAAATGTCTCAGAATAATATTTCCAACCATATAACCTATGCTCCCATTTTATCTAGACATATAGAGTAAATATTCCTTCAAACATAGGGTATCCAAACTGAGCATCAAAAATACAAAAACAATATTTTCAACAATGTCCATCTTGCAATCTTATATTGGACATCTGGAGTCTCCCCCTATCTTTGACATCAATGAAAAAACTATTTCCAATAGACAATATAAATCATCACCAATGGAGTCCCACATGGAATTTTCATTCTACATAGATTTCAAGGCAATGAAAATCTCATCCCTATAAAAGTCTTCATCTAATATGTCATAGTCATCACCAAAGACTTTGTGAGGGGAAACCTTGCAACAAACATATAAGGCACACAAAAATCTCCCATCATATCATAGGATGGAAAAATAGGTTGAAAATGAGAACTAAACATACCGATCCTTAGATAGAGAACCATCTAAGTGCAAAAGACCAAGAACCCTATTTGCAAACACCTTCCACTTAAGGAATTTAAAATAAAACTTGGACTCCTCATACACCTCTTGGATCCACTAGAGATGAGAATGAACATTGGCACCCTTGGCTATATAATGATCACATCACCTTACCAACATATCCAATTTCACACCCTCCTCTTGAAGAGTGATATTATGAATGTCCTCTCCGAGAAAAATGGAAACCTCCTACAATATCTATTGAGCCACCTACAACTTATTACTCTACTTGTGAGCCATCATCTTGACTTAGCCTCTCATGACCTTAATAGCATGGAATATGGTAGCATACCACTAAATGACCCATCCCTACATTTCCAATAACCGAGGGGAGAGATCCTAAACCCATTGAACAAGGGCTAAAAAATCATACAAGTCTAAATGTGAACATCTAGTTTGGACACTGAAGCAATGACGCATTAGCTAAGTTCCCTATAGAAATCAAAGTCTAAATTGGAAGATGATATGTTCCAACCACATCAATCAGAACATCAATTGGGAAAATATTTCCAAAAAAGGATATCTCCTCCCAAGAACCATAAAAACAATCTATCCAAGCTTGAACTCTTTCACGCCCCTACTTATTTTTGGTCTAGGTGAACCAACCCTCTTAATCTAGACCCTTCCATGAGGATTTAGGGTCAAAATGTTTAAGGGAATCCTTGCAACGATAACAAGCCTACTTCTCTAAACCATTGACCACTAAAACCTTTCCTCCACATCAGTTCCATCCCACTCCACCATGTTAAAATCCCTTCCCACAATCCATTCTATAGTTCAAGGAGAAGAGGCCATCTAATCCCAAAGTAAACCCTACTCAAAATCGAGGTTGGGGATGTACACTGCACAAAAAATGAGAACCCAATCCTAAATTAGAAGAGTGACCTAGACACATCTATCCTTGGGGTCTGAACTTAAAACAATGATGAAACTCTATAGAGATGAAGTAAGAGTGACAAGTTCCCCTCCACTCCCTTGACAATGCATTGAATCCAAAAATGACACATTCCAATAGTAATTCATCCAATTTTGAAGTTCAAAATTGACTAACTTGACCTCCTGTAGGAATACCACATCCCAACCAAAAATTATATAAAATACCTCTAGAAAACTACTTGCAATTGGGAATTTTCAACCCTCACACATTCCAAGATAGTAGGGATAGATTCATTCTAATGGGAGATGAATTCCTAAGATACTATATAGGTTGGCCATTGTTGAGTTGAGAAAAAGGTATAAATATTCTCCTTATTACTATGGTTTGTGATATATTCTTTGTTGACTTTTCTATTAATTTGAAGTAATTAGGGAAGAAAATGGCTAAAAATTCTTTACGATATGTTATTGAATGATATTAGATATTTTCTGAACTTTGGTTTGAATTGTTTTGATTTTAACACAGAAATGGACAATTGTTGTTAATTCAAGATAGTTAAGAAGATCATGAAGATGCACAGGCCATTGAATATCGAAGAAATCAGGCACAAAACAATTCAAAGGAAGATTGACTCTTTATCTTGCAATCTTCATAAATAGTAAATACAATCCCGAGGATCTCTCGATCCTCAGGATAGCTTAATTTACTTATCTCATTGTAATATATAAAGGATAGTGAATAATAGAGAGATAACCAAGAAATATAACCAAGCATTCAGATCTCTTAATTGTTGACATTCTGTACAACAATCCATTGTAATTGATTTATCAATTATGGAATTAATGAAAGATTCACGCATTTTGAGAATTTATGTGTACTGAGTCTTTCACAGAAGTATCTTCTGAAGACGGTGGGCCCAGTCGGAAGGAGTTACTGTTTCATCTGTAATCATATCAATTCTGTTATAATTCTGTGATTTGAATTTCCTTTCAAAACAATTAGATAGACTTGATAATGTGTTGATTCTTTTATGAATTGGTTATGTTGTCCCATTTGTAGAGAATAGATGTTCCATTTGAAGATTGTCGATTGCTGTTCCATTTCCAATTGTTGTTAGTTTATCGCTTGTGAATTCCTTTAATTTTTGCATACGTTGTTCCTTTTATAAAATTCACATTTGTTGTTCCTTTCGTTTAATTCACATTTTCTGTTCCTTCTTAAATATTTAGTAATTCACTGTTCCTTTCTAGTAGATTAATTAATCATTGAGATATTGATTCATTAAAGTGTTTTCACAGATTAAATTACTGTTTCTTGGATAAATAAATTCAATAAATTGATTGATGCTTTGATTCATGGTGTGTTATTGTTCATATTACAATTCTGTTGAGTGAGTTATTAGTTTTAGAGTTTTTAATGAAGGCATGAAGAACTTGATTATTGCAGTAATTTAGATAGATTGAGATTTGCTTTAGCTGAATTATCTACACAATTTAAAACTCTATGACTATCTGTGTAATATCCCTAGGCTGAACTCGATTGTAATGTAAATAAAAATGTACTTAAGATGGTGAGTTGTTTGATATCATTTTTTGTATGCACCTTTCATGGAATAGTGTGCGCATGTACTGTGTAGTAAAATGAGGAAGTGTGCACATTCCAAGATACCGCGTGCAACAACTTAAGTGCGTGTGATTTTGAGGCCAGGGAGCCTTTGTGTATATGCTGTGTTTTATAGGCTAGTGAGCTAGTTTTGTGATTATTAGGTTGGAGAGCCTAGATGTTAAAGGCCAGTGCGCCTACTTTTGTATATGTCTCAACATTAATATAAAATACATTGTTGCACACAGACCGACCATGATAAAAGAGTATGGGGGACTAAACTCCACTAGTTAGGGAAAGGGGGGGCTAAAAGTTAAGGAAAATGGGTAAGCTAGGGAGCTTAAGCCAAAAATGAATATTATATTAATATTTCTTAAAGTATAAAGCATGGATAATTCTTTTATCCTAAGTTTTGAAGATGGGGACAAGTGGG